>PPHD01001154.1:0-31985 GCA_002909625.1 Bambusicola thoracicus | reverse complement strand
AAAAAAAAAGCAAATGAATCCATTCTAATTTGATCTCTGTTCCAATGATAAACTGCTTGTGCTGTGTCCCTGGGACCGTCAGGGGTGGAAGGTTTCTTTTTTATCACTTGACCTTTGGGTGTAATCGGATCTCAGGCAATGCAGACTTGATGCTGCTTTGGGTTTTCTTTTTTGATAGCCTTTGGTTNAGGAAGAGGAGTGGCAGCCTTACTTATTTATTTATTACTGGCATCTGAGCCTTTGAATAGGGCGTTCCCCAGGGCTCCTGGCTGGTGTCAGCCCTCCTTTCAGATGGTGCTGCTGGCAGATAACCTCTGACAGCCTCCGTGCAAGTGAATGGGAATATACTAGCTCAGAGACAGCGCGGACACCCGAATGGTGCTGTTGTCTTTGCGGGGTGATGTGTCCTCCTGGGCTTGTGTCTGAACTGGGGGCTGCTGAGTTCTGTGTGTGGAATCTGAGGGGACTTCAAATGGGGCTCAGATGCTGACTGAAAAAAAAAAGCAAATGAATCCATTCTAATTTGATCTCTGTTCCAATGATAAACTGCTTGTGCTGTGTCCCTGGGACCGTCAGGGGTGGAAGGTTTCTTTTTTATCACTTGACCTTTGGGTGTAATCGGATCTCAGGCAATGCAGACTTGATGCTGCTTTGGGTTTTCTTTTTTGATAGCCTTTGGTTTTAGTGGTCCTCTTCCCAAGCTATCCTGGATGCTTCCATTCCTGTTTCAGGTAACTGAGGTTTGGGGTAAAGAAAAGGACGTGCCGACTCGTGTCGGGATTGCGCCTTTTGCGTTGCTGTTGTTCTTGTGTGGTGTGCTTAAATTCCCACTAACGAAAATATCAGCCTTGTGCCATTTCTGCAGACCTTAGGGACTTGTAATTGCCTACTGCACTGAACAAAGAACTCCACCTAGGGGAAATTTCCACTTCTGTGTTCGAGTCCTGAGGAGAAACAGCTCAGGAAAATTCCAGTCCTGAGCACAGCCTTTGCTTTGCGCTCAGATCCCAAAGCTTCACTTCCCAGGAAGCGTTAGGAAAAATGCTTTGGTATGAAAGCAGTTATTGGCAGCACCTCATCTCAGCCTCCACAAAACCTCCCCTGAAGCAGAGATGTGTGTAAGGAAGCAGTGATGGACACCTGCTGCTGTGGGAGGCTCTGCGCTGCCTTGGGCTGCTCCATGGAGGTGAGCTCTGTGCTTTGCAGAGGGCTGCAGCTCTCCTGAGCCCCAGCTGTGGGGGCGTTGTGTCTGTGACCTTACATGTTAATGAGGCATTAATATCTCTCTACCTTGGGTTAGACTTCTTTTTGTTAATAACATCCATTGCAACACGAGGGCTATTCAAAATCCATCGTAGGGGTGCATTTGGGCTTTCTTACTGCACGTTGCACCTTCTCCAGTGCCGTGTAGTGCAGGAAGGAGCAATTTGGGGCCTGTTCTGTATATGTGGTGCTTCTCTCTTAATGTTGCTGGTAAAGATTTTGCTTTTGCTTTTTCCCATTGCATGTGTATTTGGGAGGCATAAGGACTCAATCTTGTAAACATAAGTTATTGTGACTGCAGCATCTGCTTCTACAACTATGCTTAAACCATAACCTCGTTCTGCAGTTGGAAACATGAGGCGTGTGCTCTCCCCAACCTTTCATGTTGGGACAAGACAGCCTTCACGTTTGTGCTCTTTGACATAGAATCCTAGAATGGCCTGGGTTGAAAAGGACCACAATGATCACTGAGTTCCAACCCCCTGCTATGTGCAGGGTCACCAACCACCAGACCAGGCTGCCCAGAGCCACATCCAGCCTGGCCTTGAATGCCTCCAGGGCATCTCTTGTTCTTGTGAACTGCTTTAGGTTGTGTAAATTGATGACATCCTTCAGCTGGTTGCTCTCGTGCTGCTTATATGCAGTAAAACAATGCAGTGCCGTTGATTTTTATTTGTATTTAGTTGATGCAGTCAGCACCTCTGAACCATTGTTAGCTTAAGATGATGTTGGCTCTTATTTGGAGTATTTCAGATACTTGTGATGGCCATAAAGCAGGGGCTCCTCTTTACCGTGCTTCATCCAGGATGGCAGGCTCACTAAATTTGCCTCGTTCAGGAGATCTGATGGCTCTGTACTGGGAGCACTGGGATGAGGCTGGCTGCAGACTGGGTGCTGGAGGGCTTGGGATCTCAGGAAAAAATAGCTTATGGTTCTTATTTTGTTGCTCTTGTTGTTCATGGACTCCTGCAGAGGTAAATGACCAAATCCTCGTCAAGATCTCGCACATGGATAACAATTCTTTTACCTTGGCACTAGGCTTGCAGTCCCCTCAGCTGGGACCAGTGCCTATTCCTGTCCAAATTCCTGAGCAATCCCATGGAAAAGAGAAGACAGAAGTGCAGCTGACTTTGTTTCATGGCTCTGCTGCTTGCTCTGCAGTCTCACTGGGCTGATCTTTAACTTCATCTGCATTTGCAAAACCTCCGACTTGAGCCAAAGGATGGAAGTGCTGACCTTCTGCAGAGGATGGTAAACCAATCTCACCAGCAGCAGAGCACGGCCTGGCTTTGCACAGCCAGCTGCCCACCTGACCACAAGCACGTGCTGCTAAGCTGCTTACTGCCCAGTGTTACGGGGCTGCTTTGTGCCACCAGCAGGGAGAATACGCCTTACTTTGGTGGCACTGCACAGGGCTGTGCTGGGGGGCTGGCGCTGTCCTTCCATCCCTATGGAGATGAGCCATGCAGCACCAGCACGCTGCCCACTGACCCTCTGTTGTGTAGGGGCTGTTCTGTGCAGCTCTGTAGGGCTTTACTGAGGAGACGGAGTCGATAACAGTTTGGCTCGGATGGCCTTGCTGCGTTTCGAGGCTAACTGAAAATCATTATGAAATGATGACTTGGAGTTTTTTCAAGTCGCCAAACACAGAGAGCTTAAAAATTGCCTGCGTCGTTTAAATGCAATGCACGAATAAATAGCAGCATGGATGGTGGAGCTGGTCCTCTGCTGGGTGTCTTGGTGGAGCTCCATGTGCCATGCAGGCTGGGCAGAGCGCATGGGCTCTTTGCAGCGTGACTCATCATGGAGGCGGAGCTGTGCTGGGGGAGAGAACGGTGCTGGGATTCCAGGCTCTGGCTCCATGACAGGGATGCATTTAGGTAATTTCATACGGTAAGCTCTCTAACAAAATTACAGCAGTCAGAAGTATGGCCTGATTCAGGTCAAGGACGTTGGGGGAGATGCACACACAGCCGGAGCCAACAGGCCGTGCTTCCTCCTGGCTCCAACAGAAGATTCCTTCTTAGGGAAGCTTCCATTTAAGAGTTGCTAATTATCATCTTACTGCCGTCTTCTTGCTGATCACATCAAACAAGCTGACGACCAGCCTCAGCAGACATGTTGAGGTCCAAGTAGTGTTTAACCCTGGAAGTGCCCTTTCTCATTTAGGTCTGTTTTTGCAACCAGCAAACGTTTGCTGCTCAGGTGGTATTATTGAGAGTTTGCTGTGCTCAGAGCTGCTGGCCAGTGGGCTTTTCACTCTTGCATGGGGGAAAGTTGTGTTGTTCTGTTAACTCCCTGCTCTCATGGGCTTGCCTTTCCTCACACAGCTGCTGTGCTTGGCGTGTTCAAGTTGCAGCCTTGAAGCACTGTGATAGACAGGGATAGCAGCTCAGGAGTCATCTGCCGGTGCTGTCCTTGCAGGGCTGGGCAGAAGGCTGGGTGAACTACATAGGATTTTCTGGGTGCTGCCCTCTGTTAACTTGGAAACTGAGATGCTTAAATGGAAAGCCAAGCATTTGCATTTTTAATCTTTGGGCTTCTCTTTAAAGGCTTTTACGTTATTTTTAGCCCCAGCTCCCTGCCAAAAGACTCATCCCTATTGTTTTGGATTTGGGGTTGATGAATCCCACTAATTATGATGTCACTGCATAGTGTGAAGCGACAGCAACAGAAAGGAAAATGTTGCCCATGCCATCTGTTACGATCAGCATCGTGCACTCATGTTAGATTTCAAGTGGATTTGGAGTGCATGTTCACAACAGACGCTGGGCTCTGCTTAGACGTATGGTGGCATCCAGCATAAAGCTTTTAATCACCAAATTCCCTCTATGGTTTTGGATTTGGTGTGGCACATTGCTGGGTCTTAGCGGATTTTTTTATCTAGTCAGTGTTTAATCTTTTCCCATTCATATCAGGACTCATAACGTGCCAGAAGTGGTCCTGGAGCAATGAGTGTGAATGACACTGAGTCACTGCTGCTGAGCATTGGGTGCTGACTTCTTACCCTGGTCATCTTACAGTAGTTGTGGCCTGAAATAGGGGCAGACTTGCTTTAATCTGCAGAGTATTCCTCTCCGAAGATGAAATGCAAAATGTTGATTCAAACCTGCGCTTTGAGTTCCCAGTGAGTGTATTGGCATCAGAACGTGACTTCCTCTGCATAATTTATCAAAGCTCTCGCTGAAGGAATTGAGTTTGATGTCTGGATCGTTTGACGCAGCAAGATCAGATGTGCATTTAGGAGCCCAAAAGAATGGGAAAGTGTTGAGATCCAAGCAGTGCACGTCAGCCAGTGTTAGCAGAGGTGAACTCTGCAGTGCTGGGTGCATGGCGGGGCTCATGTGTTCATCCAATGTTATGTGTGCTGGTAAAAGGGAGACAAGTGGTTGAGGGTGCCAGGTGTCATGGAAAGCAGTTGCTGCTCTGCAGTGGAGCAGGATGCTTGCAGCTCCCACTTGGGCTCTTGGAATAGGACTAAGTGCCTCTAAGTAGTTGGAGCTGCAGGGTTTCAAATGCCTTCCAGAGTCCTTCAGGATAGCTTCATAGCACCAGAACTGGAAGCATCAAGCAGCGCAGAAGGTGTTTTCTTGCTGGCCAACCCAAAGGGTTTGGTTTGGGTTTTGAAACATGAAGCTTGGCTTGAAGAACACCAACAGAAGCCTTGTACCCGCTGCCCCCTCCACCGCTCCTCATAAATGCTGGCTTGTTCCAATTGCATCAGTGCTTGCTGTGTAACAAAGCTGAGCAGTGTGTGGGTATTCTGTTCAGGGCAGCAGCCGCTTTCTCGGAAGCAATTTCCCAATAACAAAGGCAGGAGATGAATGGCCTGCCAGCGCGCAGGCTTGTTGCAGCGTAGTGTTTTGCTGCCCTGTCCCTGCGCTGTCTGCAGCTGGCTTTGTGCTCTGCATCATGGCCTGGGGTTGCTTTAGGTCCCCCACCTTCCAGCTATGGGCTCATGCTCTTATCCTGTGCAACATGGAACATCTTATCCGTGTTCAACATGTATTTGTCACGCTAATTGCAGCAGCTGATGTGGATTACTTACGTTTGAATCTGTAGTACAGCTTTGATGCATCGTGCTTTGGATAATGTATTCCTTCATTTTCAGTGCTTGTGTCTTGCTTCAGAGTGTCTTCATTTCTCAGCTTAAGAGACAGAGATGTCCCCCTTGCAGTCCCTCTGCCTTCTCTCCCTGCCCAGAGGATCCTTTGCTCAGCAGTGTGCCTCCAAGGAGGGCCAAAGAGAAGAGCTGGGTTCCTAATGGAGCAGGGCTGCAAGACACCCAGAAATCTCCGTTCAGATTTGCCTAACTGTAGAACCTGCAATACCAGCAAAAAACATTTTGAAGTCTAGGCTGGAATTCCTGGGTTTGGGTGGATTTGTTGTGCTCAGTTGTATTAAGCAAGCTTTTGGACCTTGCTCCACATGGGAATTAGTGTGGGGGGGAAGAATACTGTTCAAAGTATAACCACATGGGAGGTTTTCCACAGGACGTCTGTAGCACGTTAATTCCCTCTTTCACTGTGGGGCACAGACCAGAAAGGATCACTGCAGCCCTTTTGTGATTCCTGCTGATGTATTTCAAGGGTATTACAGCCCTGAAAAGGCCAGTGCTGTACTTGTTAGTCAGGTGTATGCAAACAGCTGAACTGGTTGCTCCGGAGAAGCACGTTATGAAGATGTCCCTGCAATGTGGGGCTGGAAACTTCATCCATAGAGTGGAGGAGGAGAAGTGGGCAGTGCTGCCTGCAGAGGCCAATGGGCCTTTTGCCTCAGGGAGAAGCAGCCATGCCATGATTTCCTTTGCCTCATTGGCCTTGGGTTTGATTGGGCTTCTTGTGTTCCCTGTCACCGTCCTTAAAGATTTTTGCAAGAAGTTAAATTGTTATTCCTTCCTGTGTAAGTGGTTGATCGCTTTATTCATGCTGCTCTGTTATTGTATTCAATAGCCTGTGATTATTAAATCTGTCTTGATCGTATAACTGAGGGCATAACCAAGATTTAGCTACAGCTGGCAGCCAACTTAACCACCTCAGGGGGGTTTAATTCTCACGGCCGTCTGTAGCTGCACTGCCAGCACCTATTGCTGTGATGTTAACTTTGAGATGTGTTGCCCGTTATATAGACTCTTCTTTCCCTCGTGCCGTAATAGTCTGGTCGATTTTGACTCTTTACAACAGGTAACTCTGAATACTGTAGCTCTATAAAGCAGAGAGTTGTGTGTTTTGTAGTGTTTGCTTTGGAATGACTTCTCTGGTTTAGAATATCTCTTCGGATGCATCTCTGAGCAGCAGCGGTGTAACATCCTTGTATGTATGTGCACCATGTGTAAAATGATGCTCTTCAGCAGTGGAGCTGCAAAGTGCACTGTGGAGTATACAGAGCACAAAATAAAGATGCATGCTGAGCATCCCTGAGTGGTACAGTGTGGTGGAATGCATGAGGATGGGGACATCTTCAGCTGAATTTCACATTCCAGATTGCTGAAATACGAACCTGGTACTGAAACACTCAACCTGTGGGTGTCTGTGCAAACACCTCCTTGCTCGCTCTTTCTCTGCCATGTATGGATGGGTAGTTGGGGTCCCTATGGAACACCTGCACTCCTGGTTGAGACTTGAAGTTGTGCACTTGGTGGTGGGTTGGTGAGCTGTTGGGGTGGGTCCTGCAGTGATGAGAACCGCCCTCAGGAATGAAGAGTGGTCCCAATGAAGAGAAGTGTTCCTCGTATTCCTGCTACCCTGGACTGATAGTCCTGTCCTTCTGTTTGTAGGTAGAACTGCCAGAGTTCAGATGACCTCTAATGGGATCATGCAGCTGGTTACTTAGTCATCATTGCTGTCCAGGTTTTATGGTTGCTTTGCAGCCTCTACACATGAGCTTTTTTGTCCTTGCCCAGTTTCCTCCTCTTAATCCCTTGTATTTTTTCAGTCAGAGCCAAAAGCACTCAGTGCAGGATTCTCACAACCTTCTGAGTATCCCTGGTATCCTCAGCTCCTGCCAGAGTCATCCTGCACAGCCGGCTGGGTTAGCTGGAGGTGATGCACGGAGAGGCAGCCTCAAAGACAGCTGAGCCTTAGGCTGCTTAGAAACACATTGGGGCCCTTCAAGTTTTTTATGTATCCATCCAAGATCAGGATATTAGAATGAGACATTCCTGGCTCTCTGGTGCTATTACATCACCAGGCTATAATTTCAGCACGGCTCCTTCTCAAGTGCTGATTTCTTATGATGTGAGGCACCTGAACACATTCCATAGGATTAATCCATCGCAGAGTTGTGCCAGATTTTGGTGAGGCTGCTGTCTGCAGCCTTGTGTCTGCATTGCAAGCCTTGCTGGGCCGCGTCTGGAGTCAGCTAATGAAAACCAAAACCTCCACTCCCTGGCGTGAGAACTTTGTGCAGTGTTCTCATCCTTTGACTTTGAGAAAACTATTGGAGCTGCTCAGCCCATGGCTAGGAAAATGGTGAATGGCCCGTTACATCAATACTCCCATCGATCTTCCCTCCCATTGCTCTGTAGTGACGGGGCTTATGTGTGAAGTCAGCATTTCCATTGCAGTCTGGATCTGCTTTGCACAGTGAAAGGAAGTAAAACTTGTGACAGCCGAGCATTTATGGGTAGGTATATATTGCCTCTTGTTCCTGAAGGTGTAGCTAGATTGTCTAAAACTGTTCTGCTGGTTCTTTCCCAAAGGGTGACTTCCCCTACTGCTGCAGGATGGGCAGGTTTTGCTCCCAGATTGGTAACAAAGCTTGTGGCTTGTAATGCTTTTGTGCTTCAGTGTCCTCGCTGCAGTGTCATGCTCCTCCAGGGCTGTCTGGGGGCTGAGCAGCAGGAGCGTGCAGCCACAGGACCTTGCCATGCCCGAGTTGGCTGGAAATAGGAAGGAACTGCTCCCTAACACTTACCTTCCAAAGTGGCAGAAAATGCTTAAGGAAGCCTGTAGGAAATGGGGTACCTGTGTACTGTGGGTTCCTCCCTGAAAACAGGAGGAAGTTGCTAACAGAAGTGTTTTGTTCTGCTTCCATGCAATGCTGCACAGTGTGATACAGCCCAGTAGCCCCCATAGCTATAAAACAGCACAAGCAATTTGGGCATGCTTGTGCAACATGCAGCATCACTTAGCTCTCACAGAACAGCAGCCTCGATGTACCTGATGTTCTGTGCTGGCTTCTGTTGGACTAGTTTTACTTTCTGGATCAGCACAAGCAGTAAAGGGGATCCGGTCCTAGCCAGCTTTAGTCTGTGCTATAAATTACTCCTTAATTTTCTAATAGCATTAAGCAGTTAGTCTAAGTAGAGGCCTATTGCTTCCCTTAAAGGAGCTGTTTAATACATCCATTAGAGTTTCTGTATGCTGGTTTAGCTACGATATGACGTGGTGACTATTAAACCCCAGCTGATAAATTAATGCCTCAGAAATAAAATGCTCCTGAATTAGTCAGGATTGCTTTTAAAGAGTAAAAGATGGGAATCCATTAAGGCGTTATGAGGTCCTTTCATGGCTTTGTGTGACCCCCCTGCTGGCAAAACTCGAGGGGTGCTCAGGCTCTGCTGTTGGATCTCTCTCTTCTGAGAGATGCTGAATCTCAATGGGTGAGCTTTGGGGGTGGGGGGGCTGGCTTTCTATACCTCCCTTTGAAAGAAGAAGGGAGGTGGTGAAATCAGGCTGAGCCCTGCTCTTCGTGCTGGGGTGCCTCATAGAAACGTTTGGCTGTTGGGTGTTGAACTTAGAAAGAAGCAAATAAACTTTGCCCATCTGACTTGTGCAGTTCAGGTGTTGCTCCAGGCCGCCTTTTTGGGCTCCTTTAGCACTTGCCTGTATTTATTTATAGGTTTCTTTCAAACCACTTGTTTGTGCACGTCCGTTTGCCAGCACTGGTGGAAGGAAGCTGGCGGCTTCTCCTCGGTTTGGTTGCTGTTTGCTGGGATCCAAAATAGCTGCAGTCACAAAAACCCAAGGGCTGCTTTTCTGTGGGAGCTGGAGATGGCTTTGCTGAGCTAATTCTTTCACCTTTTTTTTTTCCCCAACCCGTAATGGTAGGATCTCTTCCTAACGAGCAGCTTAACTGCAGACTGAACTCCATGGAGGGGATCAGCAGCTGCTTGGCAGAGTGGGAGCAGCGCTGTGTTGGAGCCGTGGCTTTCCTGTTTTCGGAGGATGGTCGTTAACACAGCCTGGAATGCCATCATGTAAAAACGTCCTGATTTCCCCTTCCCGTGGAGAAGTTTGATCTGTGCAGTTTGTGTGTCAGTACTACCAGCTCGACTGTTTATCAGAAGATGTGAGATAGGGCGTGCGGTGCTGCAGCATGGTGTGAGTGGTTCCTGTGGAGCTCTTCCCGTGTGCTGGAGGAGATTCATGTGTTGCCTGGGTGCAGGACTTCAAGGTATTCTATCATGCTTCCAAACCATGCAGGCTGTGCACATGAATGGCCAACTGGTGATAGAGAACAACATCTTTAAGGGGAGCTGAACTCGAGCTCAGGAGTGGCTGAAGGCAAAGCATGCCTGCACTGCAGACTTTCTGCTTGTTATCTTCCCTTTATCTCACACTGTTTTTTCCAGGTATTTTTCCTTGCCGCCTCACATTCTCGATGCTCTGTTGAAATACGCTCTTCTGTTTCCTGCCTGCCTTTTGGATCGTGGTGGTGCAGATCAGACCACAATCTGTGCAGCCTTTCTATCTTATCGCGTGCCATCGGAGCGGTGAGACGTGTGGTCAGGCTGAGAAACCACATTGCTGCAGCAGCTCGTCGTGGGGAGCTTCACAGCTCTCTAAAACAACATCTGTACAGATTCTTTTAAGTCTATCTCTGGAATGCGAAATCACTTTGAATCAGCAGTGTAAGTGCTCAGGTTCTTTTGCCTGGTGATAATAAATTCTCTGTCTCCTTTCTTTCATTTCTGTCCACTAGGAAGACGAGGGGACAAGTGTATGCATGTGATTTGGGATGAGTTGTGGTCCAGCAGCTGGTTGTTTTTGCTTCAAACACATTGTTTGGAAGTGATGAAGTACTTCCAAGGTTTTTGTAGCTGTACTTTCCTGTGTATTACGGAGTCTCCGTATCCTGGTCACTGCAGTGGTTGTATTCCCTGGCTATTACGTAGATAAAGTGCCTTGAGATGGCAAAGATTCATTATTGAACTGTGTGGAAAAGTTACTTAGGAAGTGGCACGTCTGAGTGCTGCTCCTCACATTGCACTGTGCTGCTAACAGCCATAAATACACAGTTCTGCTTTCAGCCACGTGGTGCATTTCCCAGTGGCTTTTCCCTCACTCGATTTTTAGTGCACGTGAAAACATCATCTTGTACTGAAGTATTCCCTTACTGGCAAGATAGCACGGCATCTTGACTCTCTGTGGTTCAGATGCCCAAATAACTCAAGTGGGAAAGCAGTAATTAGTCTTGCTGTGCAGGGCAGCGTGATGGCACAGATTGGAGCATCAGGGGCTGAGGATTAGTCCAGGCTGAGCCTCTGATGCATGACCTTAGGCACGTCACTTGACTTTGTGCCTTCGTTTAGCCCAGCAATAAATAGCTCTGGCCTGTGTGTGCTGTGCTGTGCCTTAGGAGGGCTCTGCATAAGGGTGCATTAAATAGCCCCAGTGCTGTGTACTGCTGAAGCAGGGCAGCACGGCCAGCAGTCCTGGCACTCATCTGTGCACGGTGGCAGGGCGCTGCTGGTGATGTGCTGACGGTCTTTCCTCTCCACCTCAGATTTCTGGGAGAGCTCTCATGGCAAGCTGCTGTGGTCCCCGCTGTTACACACAAGTTTGGGAAGCCTGGGGGCTGTCTGTGGAGCTGCAGTTCTGGGTGCAGTAACATTTGTTCAGGGAACGTTTTGGCTGAGTAGATCTGAACTTTGCCTCTCCAGGGGTAGAGAAGAGAATGCTGAAGGCAAGCACGTTACACAGGCAGCTCGGGAAGCCTTGGACTGTGGCTTTGCTGAGTCTGCTCCCCACCACTGGCTGTGCACCAGTGCTGCTCTCCCTGTCTGCATTGAATGGTCTCCCAGTGCAGATGTCTGGCGGGCAGATTATCTGCCCAGTGACTCATGTAGGCTTGGTTTGTGGAGCACGATAGACTAGAGGAGGAGCAGGAGATAATCTGCTGTGTAATTAGTGCACATTCCAAGGACAGAGAGGCTGCCTGTCAGCCACAGGTACTGGGAAAGCCCCTTTTCTCTGCAGAAGGGCAGAGCAGAGTGCAGGAGCAATAGGAATGCTCCGGGCTTTGGCTTTGTGTTGGTGTTTGTAGTGCTCTGGCTGCTGTCAGCACATCTGAAAGTACACGGGATGTTCGCTGAGCCTCCGAGTGTTCAAGGCTGCACATTGGCCATGCATGGGGTGAATCTAAATATAAACTGCACTGAGCCAGCAGTGCAGCTCCTGCATCGCCTCCCAGCTTTTGGCTGCTGCACCACCAAAGTCGATAAAGGGCGAGCAGATGAGAACGCCTCCCCTTCAGCAACTTAAAGGAAGCCGAAAGCTGCTTCACTGAGCTTTCTGCCTCCTAAATTCAACGGCAAACACAGGCTGGTATTATCAGCTCACACCAGATCTGCCTGCAGACAATAATTCTTCCTGTCCTGGAGTCCTGCCCATGTGCATTATTGTAATTATCAGCAATTTAAAAAAAAATAAAGCAGTAGAGCTGGGATGAGCTGCTGGTCTGTAGATGTACTGCCTGCTGTGTCAGACGTTCATCAGCCTTCCTGGGTTCAAGTCACCTATCTGCTGAATAAAAGCAGGAGGAGAGGTTGGGGAAAACAAAGCATGGAGCACCATTGGAAGCACCAATCGAAAGCTCTGCTCACGTTTAAGAGCTGTTAATCCAAATACAGGGGAATCTTAAGTATTCTGTTTAGAATTCCTATGCGTAAATTCCCTTGGCCAAATTCTTTCCCTCTTTAATTCAAGTGGTGTTTTCCTGAACCTTAGATTGCCATAAACCGTTCCTTAACAGGTGATATTCATGGCCCTGGATGTGAGGCTGAAGGCTGAGCAGTGCATGGAGACCTGGGCCAGCTTGGCTCTGCTCTGTGGGCCCTCCTGCAGAACTCACAGGCCGCAGTGCTGCAGTGGCTGTGCAATGGAAGGAGAAATCCCCACATGTGCCTGGAGACAGCAGGGCCCTGCATGAGTGTGTGTGCCAGTTTGCAGCCCAGGAAGGGGAGGAGAATCAGAATACTCACGTGTGTAAAAGCAGCATCAAGGGCTGGTTCACAGGAAGGCTGATAAAGCAGAAGGACTCATGTCTGCATCAGAGGAGCTGTTTCAGTTCCTTAGTGGTCTCAAAAAAGGGAGATGTCTGTGCTGTGTGGAAGGGGCTGCCGTGCTGCTGGGGCATTTCATTCTTTCCAATGAAATCTAGAAAAGGCTTATTTTCTTTGTTTAAATTAAGTAGAAACGGCACATCCTGAAGTCTCTGGGTTTGTGCTGCGCGTGCATCATGGTGCAGGGAGCAGCATTTTGAGGGCCTTTGCTTTTTGCAAACACAGACAGCACAGGTGATCTTTCACAGTGCAGCGTGGCCCATCTTGGCAGTGCAGCAGCAAATGGTTGTGGGATATTTAACCCTCCTGAGCAGGAAATCAGCTCTGACCTATGGACAGTCGTACAACAGGCACTTTCCTGTGAGGCCGGGGTGTCCCCAGCATGTGCCTGTGGGCTCTGTGCCTGTGGGCTCTGTGCCTGCACTCAGTGCTGCTCACACTGCGGGGTCCCTGAGGAATCCCGGAGGATGAAGGTTCCATTTTTGAGTGCTGCTGCAGAGGAAGCCTAAAAGCGAAGTGAATTTGAAACAAAGGGACCTGTCTGCTCCATTGTCAATTGTGTGGCCCTGATTTTCCGCAGTGGATATTCTTAGATTTTCTTTGTAAGCACACAAACGACTCTTTAGAAATGAGAAGCAAACCTAAGGTTTCCTGTTAAGCTCCTGGGTGTGCTGGGATAAAGGCCCCAGTTAAGGCTCACCTGATGGGACGTGTGGTTACTGCAACAGCTGCCCCCCTGGGCATCACAGTTTGGTTCCTTCTGACGTTCTGCAGATATCTGTGCTAAGGAAGGAGCATTTGGTAGCAGAATAGCCAGCCTGCTTGGTGAGGCACGTTGCAATGAGTTGTAACATACTGGAAGCTTAAGGCAAGGAAAGTGGTTGTTTTTTCATGTAACTCCAAGTGCCAGCAGGGAAAACAGTGGAATATGGAGCAGGCTTTCCCCAGACAACATTCAGCTGGTTCTCATGCTGGGGATGTGCATCCATGGGGTGACAGCTGCTGAAATAGTGGCTGCAGAGGGTGTGCAGAGCTGGGTGGGTGCTCAGGATGTGCCCCTCTCAGCCTGCTGGTGCAAAGGGTTGCTCTGTAGCCACACACAGCAGTGGGCACTTCCATTTGTGGCTGGGAAAGGCCCGAGGAGAAGCGTGCTCTCTTTCTTCATCCCTCTGCAATGCAGAAAGGGGGGAATTCTCTGGAATACCGAACAGCTTAACTAAGGATGTGCTTTTATCCTGAGCTTCCTTCTGGCTTAAGTGTTCATTGTGGGGGGAATGGATCAGGTCTTTGCCCCAGGAGCCCCTGGTCGGTGAGGTTCTTGGATTGAGTGGCAAAGTTAAAGGTGCGGCCTCCACTGGGATTCCTTGTGCTGCCTTCTGTCCTTACAGGTATGATGAGATAAAAAAAAGCCAAGTAAAGTGATGTGGTTGGTGAAAAATGGGAGCTCATTACTCACAGATCTTATCTCGGGGTTAAAGATTCAGCTCCTGCACATCACAGTTCATTAACTCACCCAACTGTGCGATTCCGGAGCAGACTTCTTCCATTTGATTGAAAGTGATGAAATCAAGCAAGTAATTAGTCTCGTTTGCTCAGCTGCGAATTGGGGGTTAGCATGTTCCTGTAGCCATGGCAACGCACTGATATGCAAACTGTGGAGCAGTCCTGGAGGAGGAATGGTACCTTTGCCACAGTGAGAGGTGTCAGGCCGGAGAGACAGCAGGACTAAACAGCAGCTAACAGCAGTGTGTAAATAGCGGCCATGGGTGACTTCAGGAGGTCGGTATGTGTTTGAACAGGAGTTTTGCTCCTGGAGGCAGCTGTGAATGGCTTAGCAGTGGATGTTTCTGCCTCTGGATGGGAGCTGCACCTCTCCTGCTTACTCATTGACCTTATTTTGCTGCATACTTGGGAGTACTTTTCTTCAAAGCAAGTTTCACAAGCATGGGCTGTGTTAACAGTGTCCAAACCACTCAAAACATGCCTTGTTCTTCTTAGCAGGGCCGGTGCTGTGCATGTTCGTGATGCATTTCTTTCTGTTCTTCTCAGAGCTCAGCTCAGATCCTGGATGTAGTCGTAACGTTACAAAACAAAGTTTTGTTGTGGATTGCTTCCTCTGCTGTGTCTGATGGTTGGTACCGACCCGGCGTTTGTTTGTAGAGAGATGAAAAGGCCCTCTTAGAAAGCTTGCGTGTGTTTTGGGGTTGTAAAGGACCGTCCTGCACTTCCCTTTTCCTCCTGGCACAGCGGGGCGGTGAGGAGGGCAGTGCAGCAGCCAAGGCTTTGCTGCGTTGTGTTGGTCAGCTCTTGCACAACGCTTGTGCTGTTCTCTTGCTCTGCACCCCTCTGTGGTGGTGGCTGTGTGCTCCAGGATGCCGACAGACCAGAGAGCAGCAAGTGCAGGTTTTGCACTGTAACTTTTTCCCCCGAGATGGTGAGTGATGGAGACGTGCAGCGTGCCTTCCCAAGCCTCTCAAGAAGCAAGCCAGCAAACTGCTCCTCTCTTTTGCAAGAGATTCCAGTGTGTTCCTTCTGTGTGTTGTAACTTCTGGGCTTTTGACTTCCGAGATGGCAAGCTTGCTATTTATAGCAAAACAGTTGCTTTAACACTGATCTTCTGGGCAGAACTGATGCTCTGCATGGTC
This sequence comes from Bambusicola thoracicus, assembly GCA_002909625.1. Taxonomy (NCBI): domain Eukaryota; kingdom Metazoa; phylum Chordata; class Aves; order Galliformes; family Phasianidae; genus Bambusicola; species Bambusicola thoracicus. Next base: position 16,790 of record PPHD01001154.1, on the reverse strand, counting down.
CACGTGTCAGCAATAGGCTGCAGCCATTGGGCTGTCAGCTTTGGCACAGAGAAGTGAGCAGTGGTTGGAAGTTGGAGGTGTTTTGTTATGGGATGTGGGTGCTGGTGTCTGATATATATAGCTGTGTGCTTCTTTCCTTCGTGATCTCTGCTAAAATTTGCTCTCATGGATGTCTGCTGGGTGAAAGGGTCTTAGAGTTAATAAAACTTCCTGTATGTGAATGCTTCTCTCAAAGGTGCTGTTGAATAGTTCTTAAAATGCAAGGGATGTTTTTCTGAAGGACAGCCTGGCACTGTGCTGGGTATCTCAGGTTGGTTTTACCCCTGAGCCCCAGCCATGATTCGGTGCTGGGGGAGCACTGGAGTTAGAAGGGAGTCATTTTTTTTCCCTAACATCTAGAAAGCAGGAGCTGCACTTGGGGTTGACCAGCTGCATTCCTCTCTTGATCACTTTTGACTTGCTGTGAGCGTGTGTGCATCGATTGAAGTTGGTGGGGATCTGCAGGCAGTAGGGAATGAACGGTGCCTGCAGAAACATATGCATTTTTGAGTGCTTGAAAGGTTAAATATGAAGGCAGGATTGGTGGCCTGGGGCAGTGCAGCCTGCCAGAAGAACGGAGCCCTGGGGCAGCGCTGCTCTGGAGCTGCTCTTGCTGTTTCTCATCTGCCTTATCTGAAGTGGTTGAAATGGATTTCACTCCCCCAAAACCACTTTGAAGAGCTTTTGATTTGGGAGTTCATAGGGTGGGTTGCTTTGTTGTTGTTCTTAGGGTTGGTTTTTAGTTGCACGGGGAGAGGACGGCCGACTCCTAACCCTTCCAAAAACCCCCAGCTCTGCAGTTTAGTTTAATCCCGTTTTTCTTTTGTTCAGCCAGCAGGATTTCAGGAAGGGAAGCTGGCCTTGTTTCCAGTGCTTGCTCTGCAGTTTGACCCGGATGTGCCTTTTTGTTGTCAGGCTTTTGTCTGCTGGTGCACGGCAGCAGAACCTGGCATGGCAGCAGCCCTGGGAGCGCGTGGGGCGAGGGACAGCAGTGCTGGGGAGCTGCATCAGCAGAAGCTGTCCTTACTTGGAGGTGTGGGCAAGCTAGGTGTCTGTATCCCAGATGTCTGAAGATCTCTGGGCATGCACCCATCTGGGATCTCTGAGCCATCCTCCTGAAGTGGGAAGCGATTAATTTATTAGCAGAGCAACACTGAGAGCTGCACAAAGGAGTTTCTGCCAGGGGCTAATGAGATTACTCATCTATCCCCAAATACTGGGGATGCAGAGCGGCTCTTTACGTTCTTCAGACATCTGTTTTAGCTTTTGTGGGCACAACCTTCAAGTGTGAATGACCCTTTGGTTTCAGTAAGCTGTTGTTGCAAAAATAAAGACAGAGTTTGGAAAAACAAATGCATTGCTGGTGAAAACCTGGTGTGGGGACCATCAGCTTCAAGGAATATGGCTGCAAAATGCATTTGCAAGGCTTTGCTGATGGAAGTGGGAGCTCTCTGCCGGGGCCTTTCTGGTGCTTTGAGTTGTTCTGCTTTCTGTCAGGTAAAGCAATCAGCTTGTGTTGTTTTTCTTTGTCTTCACAGGCGCTGGCAGCCAATGCTGGGACAGGGTTTGCGGTGGCCGAGCCTCAAATTGCCATGTTCTGTGGGAAGCTAAATATGCATGTGAATATCCAGACCGGGAAATGGGAACCTGACACTTCTGGGACCAAGAGCTGCTTTGGAACGAAGGAGGAGATTCTGCAGTACTGCCAGGAGGTGAGGACTGCTGTGGGATCTGGCTCTTCACTGCTGCGAAGGAATTGGATTTGAATTTAACCAGTCAGTAGCAAGCTAACCCTGCAGGAGAGTTGTGTTTGACTGTCTCGCTTCCCTGAACAGCCCTGCTGCGTTGCTGCCATGGAAGAGCAGCACCAACGCTGCAGTGGGATTTAGGAGTCACCTCTAGTTTATATCAGCTCACGCTGCCCCAAGGAGGCCTTCAGTCTGCAGGTCAGGGAGGTATTGCTGTGTTCAGGGTTTGGCTAGTTAGACCGGCAGCTGGGAGCCTGACACCTCTTTCAGTTGGAATGTAGCTGTGTTGCTATCAGTGACATATGCAGATCAGCCAGAACATTAGCAAAATATTTTCATCAAAACCTTGGCTGTACTTTTAGGTTCTTCGTGCTATATTGTAAAGCCTTAATCTCCCTTCAGTGTGCTCCAGATACTGCAGCATATTGGCCTCGAAGAGTGTCTTTAATTATTCCGTGGAGGTGACGGGCATGTAAAATACCACCAGGAATGTTTTTTTAATGGGGAGGTAATAGAGCACACTATGTCTGGACTGGAAAACTTTTAATACTGTTTTACAAGGCTGATGTAACTGAGGCTACACGTGGTTCACATAGCGGAAACCTAAATATAAATCAGTGTCTGCACTTGAGAACTCAAGGAGAAGTGTTAATAGGTTATAAACGGAGCAGGCATAAGGAAACCTGAGGAGTTAGGTGCATATTGACAAATGATGAGACAGTCTGAAGATGTTATTAGTCCTCGTTATTGGTGCGTGCCCTCTTCCAGGGGGTGTCACACTGTCAGCCGAAATGGAATGGGTAAAAATACTCCTTTTCCACCTCCATGCAAAGCTGGAGGCCTCAGCTCTGTGCCCAGCTCTTGCCCCTAACCTGGCTTTCTCCTGCCACGTGTGAAGAAGTGGTGACACATTCTGTTGCTGATGCCCTGCATGATAAACAGCCGGGGGCTTTTTTTATGTCTTCAGCTGTTGAGAGCTTGATCCAGAAGAGAATGTGTATCCGTGTACGAATTTGAAGCTGCTCTTGTTCAGAGCATTGGCCTTGCTTGCTCTGGCTGAGAGCCGTCCTGTGCATTCCTTGTCCTTTCTGGAAGTGAAGTTATCCGTGCTTCTTTTTAAACAGATGTATCCAGACCTTCAGATCACGAATGTCGTGGAAGCCAATCAGCCTGTCAGTATTGACAGCTGGTGCAAGAGGGGGAAGAAGCAGTGCAAGGACCACACTCATATCGTCGTGCCCTACAAGTGCCTGGGTGAGTGCACCACGTGCTTCCCTGCATTCTTGTGGGCAGGGGGTAAAGAATTGCCTCCTGGCTTCTTAGAGAGGGAACATCTGAGTTTATAAAGCTTCTCTCATATCGGGTTGCCATTTCCACATCCAACTTCCACTCAGATGGTTTTATTTCCACAAGATGGAACTCTGCCTTTCTCCAACAGATCGACAGCTTGATAACAGCTGCGCTGGAATAACGGTGCCTGGCGTGAAAAAGAAATCCCCATTCTCTCTGCAACTGCCATAAAAACCTGAAGGCTATTGTATTTGAATATCACAGACACTGGGATTTAATACTCTGATCTTATTTTTGTGGAGCTTTAATATTTTGTTGCCTTGGAAACTTAAACACTCTTGCCTGTTCAGGCTTCCTGCTTCAGTCTTGGCAAGAGATCTCTATTCTGTTTCAGTGCCTATATTTAAACTTAGCTGTTTCAAAAGAGCCCTGCTTCTTGCAGCCTTATCCCTCATCCCCAGTTTTGAACTGTGAAAGATATCAGATAAACTGTCACGGATTTCACTGTACTTTCCAGAGTCCATCCACCCACTGGAATCAGGCACACTTGTTTACCGTGCAGCTTTTGACCTGTAGGTTGTGATTGACACTGCTGTGCTGGTTTCCTTAATTACTGCATGCATTTCAGGTTAGCATGTGGGTTGGCATAAGAAAACACAAGGGAATTCCAGAGGTCTGTGTAGGTACTGTTCTCCTGTATGTAACACCTTCCACAAAGCATTAGTAAAAACTGAATTCGGTGTGGTTACATCCCAGGAGGAAGATGCATCTCTTTATAGGTGTAGAAACTCAGTTGGAGAAGCAACCAAACCCGACTGATGAGAACGAGTACCACTGATGGGAACAAGGATGAAATCGAGGTCTCTGGGTTTATAAGGAGTCATCTGTTTTAAAAATAACCCTCTCCCAAGTGTGTTCTTCAGCTGGAAATTAACCTGATTCTGTGACACAGCCCTAAAATTGGAGAAGTATGGGGCTGTCTGTTAAAGGCTGTCACGCGTGTCGTCTGCTGCAGTGCTATGGGCTTGTGAGGCTCAGCCTGTCAGCTCTTTGGTTTTTACATCTGAGTTGCAAGTCATAAAATGCATTTTTGTGGTCTTTATCAGTTTGCAAACCGCTTGTTGTAAATGGATGATGAGTTTTTATTGTAGTCCAACTGCACGTTTTCCTCCTGTTGCTGCTGGTGTTTCCCTGGCTGCATTAAGGAGCTGACAGTCTTGAGATAGGATCTTGCTGTCCTACTGTGTTTAACCTCTCCTGCCTCTCCCCTGCCAATGAAAGCTCTTCTGTATTTCAAAGGTGAAGAGGGGGGAGGAGGGCCCCCAGCACCAGCACTGAACTGTAAAACAGAGGTAACAATAGGATGGTGGAAGTGGGGCTGAACTGGTGAGGTGTGAAAAGGCAAACTGCTGGCTGAGCTGCCAGGTGCCATGGGAACACCTCTTCTGGCTGCTCTCATTCTAAAAGGAGGAGGTTTTTTTTTATTAGTAGTGGTCATCAGTGAAGCATTAATGTGCCGTGGATAATGGTTTTCCATTTACAGCCTGAGATGAGAGAACTTTCCATGTCTTTCATTCCTATATTAGAAATGGGGTCTGTGGCAGCTGTTTATTAATGCTTGTTATTTCTGATCAGTTTGAGTCTTCTGCCCCCAAAACCACGGCCTCTTGACTTTAAAGTTGAGTCAGTTTGAAAGGAGGAAGCTGCCCATCAGGTATGTGAGTGTGCTGCTTTGCGACGTTCGGACCGATGATCTTTCCTTACCCTTTTTAGGGTATTTAGGCATTTTCTTACTTAGAAATTACTGGAATTGGCATTTAAATCTGCAAAGAAAAATCTCACTTCTGAGAGAACGTAATATTTTGCATTGCAGTGCTGACGTTTGTTAGGAGTTTGGACTGAGAACAGGAAGTAATGCCTGTGTCGTTCTGATACTGATCCAACGTGTTGGTGCTAAACTGAGCTGTGGTTGATATTTATGTTAAACACTTAAATTCAACTGCTGCAAAACCTGCAGGGCAAACTGATATCTTTGTCCCCTTTCTTCTTCATAAGCAAGATTCTGGCCTTGTGGCTGTGCCAAAACTTCACTGCAGTGGTGAGGCTGTGGTTATCTACATGCTGGAATGCAGTGTCTTTGCTGAGTCTGGTTTTGCTCTGTTTTTTTGGGCTGTATGGGTTTATTTTCCTATGCTCTGTTTTGGTTAGGGCTGTCCGAGCTGGGGAATGTGCTGCAGCTGATCCTGAGCTGAGCCATCTGGAAACCTGAAAAACAAAACAAACAAGACTTAATCAGATACCCCGATACTGAAAACATAGATAACACTTGTGGCACGTAGAAATGTTCAGGCTGTTAGAACAACAGGCAGCTTGAACTAGCCTTGGTATGATACAGCTCATTTAGAGATGGACGATGGAGTGCTTTGAAAACTTCCATATGCAGATGCAGCATTCTCGAAGATCTGCATGAAATTGCTCCAACAATTTATTGACTGCCACTGTCAATGTATTGCCTTCAGTTCAGCCTTAGGGTTCATGTGTGCTCAGCCATCGGCCCACTCTCCCATTTTCATCCTGGAAATTCCAAGGCTGTGGTTTTTCCCTGCATTAGCACAGATAGCTGCTGTGCCATGAATGTGCCTGACCAGATCTTAAGGGCACTTACAACAGGGTGTGCTTTGGGGACGCCTGATGCTGCCTTTTGTCTCCTGTAGGAAGCTGGGTGTCTGTGGTGGGTTGGATGGACCCTTGTTCATTTCCTTGTGTCTGTCTCTTGTTTTGTAGTGGGTGAGTTTGTGAGCGATGTGCTGCTGGTCCCGGAGAAGTGCCGGTTCTTCCACAAGGAACGGATGGATGTGTGTGAAAGCCATCAGCACTGGCACACGGCAGCAAAAGAGGTAACAGATGCTGTGGCAAGAATGCTTACCCTGGATACGTGCACTTGGATGGCTGTGGAGCTGGAGCATAGCAGTGTTCATCTCCAGGGTCCCTCATTCCCATGTTGCAGGCTGCGACCTGAGTCACAGAGTAATGTGCCTAAAAGTGCTCAAGTGACACCAAAAAGCTGTGTAGCTGCCTGAGTTCTCTTCCAATCTTGCAAGGCTGTCCCAAGCAGCTTCCCAAGGTCGTATGCTGGGTTGGAGCTGGGAATTGAAGTCGTATCCCTGGGGTACATCACGCTAACTGGTGGCTCATCCTTCCACTGTGTGGGCAGTCACAGTGGTCAGAGTTTGGGATTTTTCATGCGCACTTTCCGTTAATGTTGGTGCTGCTGCTGGGGATTTGGTTTGGAGTGCAATGTGAGTTATGTTGTGACTGATTAGTGAGGTTTTACATAAGAGATGGATTATCTTCTCAGAATAAATCTAGACCGTGGGGGCTTTGGGTGGTTTGTTCTGTACGTTGGTTGGAGTTCTTTGTAAATCTGCCTAGCAAAAACATTGCAAATTCTCTGTGCACCCATTTCAGCTGAGAGTCATTAAACAAAAAATCACAGTTAAATATACACATTTAAAATTTTGTGGAAACAGCCACGCAGTGTTTAATTGTGACAGTGTTAGTAAACAAGAGGTTAAGGATGTACCAATTAAGCTTCTATTTCTTTAATTTCCTGGGAGAAAAACCTGCCTTAATGAAGCTGCGCTAGAGGAATTGCTTTTTAATTGAGGACAAACTTTATGTACAGAAAATATAAAGATCACTTGCTTCCAACAGATTTGTTCTCCAGAAATATTTGGCTCATTTTACATCCGTGCTATTGCATGGCAAAACAGAAAAGAGTTCTGATCTACATAATAAAGCCTTTCTTACTGCATTTTTGTCTGCAGTGCCACAAAATAATACATTTCCGTAGTTGAGAAGTGTATAGACATAATGTCTAAGCACAGTTTGGATTGGGCTTTTTCTTGAATTATCCAATTGATTTCCATCTGCAGCACGTTAAAATAATCTCGACACAAAGTGCAGTTGAGCAATTACTCACTTACTCATGTGAAGTTTAGTAGATAAAGCTTAATGAAATGGCCAACCCAGGAAAGCAAACAGCAGTTCCCTTTCTTCCAAGTGCTCTCTCCCTTGAGCTGGCACAGAACACCTGATTGTTTCTGCAGGGCTTAGCAGGGCTGTGACAAATGGGTGCTTGGTAGGGGTGGGGTTGGGGGTCGTGCATTAACACCAGGAAGTGCTGCATGGCTCTGGATCAGAGACTTTCCTGGGGGTTTTGCTTATGCTATGGGTTTCCAATCCGTTTGCTTGTAGTGTTCAAACTCAGGTCGTACGTTGCTATTGTTTAGATTATTGGTCCTCCCGTCATTGGGACCTCTGATAGGTAAACGTTATCCAAAGTAAGGGCATGATCCTCATCTGCCACGTGTGGGCTCCTCTTTCAGGCCTGTCTGACGGAAGGGATGATCCTGCACAGTTATGGCATGCTGCTGCCCTGCGGAGTAGACCAGTTCCATGGAACAGAATATGTGTGTTGTCCCCAGACAAAAGTTGTGGATGAGGCTCTGTCCAAAGAGGAAGAGGATGAAGATGAGGATGAAGACTATGACACTTACAAAAGGTGAGGTTCTTACTGCTCACGCAGGTGTTAACAGCCCTGTATGTGAAGCTGCTGTTACCTGTTTCACGTAGGGGGTGGGGTTTGAGAGGAGAATTTCTGAGCTTTTGAATTCCCCAAAGGAGAGTCCTGAGCATTAACACGCCTTGCAGGAGGATGGGTGACTTTTCAGTACTCCTGCAGCAGCTGAACAGCCCCTTCTTTCCATCCTTAGCCAGTCGGAAGGTCTGATAGCTGCAGTAGGTATTTCCCTGCAGATATTGCAGATCTGAGCTTACTGAAAACAAACTGTTAACGAAACATTAGGGGCCCCCCACTGATCTAGAGGCATGGAGTAGCTCTGCCTGTAATAGCTGGGCTGTTGAGTCCCGTTGCTGGGGCTGTTCAGCCATCAATACACTTATCTTATCATCTTTGGTTTTCCTAAAACAGATGAAAAGAGAGTGATTGTTCTGTTATGCCAAAGGCTGGCTGCAAAGGAGCTGGCTTTACCTTAACTCCCTAACTTAACTGTATCCCTTCAGTGAGTTCCCTACAGAGGCAGGTGTAGAAGACTTCACAGGAACAGCTGTGGAGGAAGATGAGGATGAAGAAGATGAAGGGGAGGAAGAAGAGGATGTGGTGGAAGATCGCGATTACTATTACAATAGCTACAAAGTAGATGATTACGATGAGGAGACCACTACAGAGCCCACCAGTGACAAGGCTGTTTCTGAGAAGGAAGTGAGCAGTGATATGAAATGTAAGTCACGTTCTGGCCTCCAGGCCTCTGACTTCCTTGTTGGCTGTCAGTTGGTGATAGGTTTTTGATCAAGTCAGTAAATGCCACTTGGAAGTTTTATTTGCCAGATAAGTTAGCAAACAGAGGAAAGCTGATGATGCTTGTGTTTCAAGTGTTGAAATTAACTCTCTGGAGCATGGGCCATATGTTTCCAGATAAACAGCAGAACTGCTGGCAGAAAGCCCAGTGTTTGGCACACTGAACAAGCACCTCAGTGAAGGTGCAGTGTTGAGTCAGAAAATAATATTGGCATAGGCTAATTTTGGAAAACCTGAGAGACATGCAGGGTACTCCTTGAATTCCTCATTTGGGGTGGGTACCTTGGATTTTGTGTGTTATACCCACATTACAAAAAGGAAGCTTAAAGTGGCGGGGTGTGTTCTGCAGAGGTGGTGTTGAAGGTGCCCTTTGAGGTTGAGTGCCCCCTTTCCACTCTCCATGTCGAACAGGAATAGCCTTTGCATAGACCCTTCTCTTTCACACAAAATAAGCACAATTGGCTCACTTCCATTACATGAGTATTTGCAGTAGCTTCTGCTGAGTGGTCGGTGCCATTCAGAGGGCATCTGTGTTGCAGAGTGTCTTATACTTTGCATGTCCAAGTGTCTGCAGAGAGAAGGAGGAGCAAAGAGGGATTGAAATTCAATTAGCTACAGATCACTGAATCATTGCCAGCAGTTCTTGCGTCTTGCTGGTAAAATGCCAGCATGCTGCAGATAATTTTCCTTGCTTAAGCAAGGCTTAGATCATATATGTACAAAACCATTACAGATCTGCAGATGTTGAAGCAGATTTGGAACACTTTAACTGGAGTGTCTGTTCTGGGGGTACACAGTCCGTTTTCTTGAAGCACCATGTACAGTTGCTGACTTACACAGCATATCTGTTCTCTTGCCTCAAAATAACCCGTCAGCTTACACTGCCTGCTGATTGTGAAGCAGCCCACTTGCCACGGCTATCTGGACTTTCAGTATCTAGTGCATAGCTTTAAAAACCTAACAGCTCTAATTGCCACAGCGATCATGTTCCATGTGCTTAGCCTGCCTTTTCACTTGCTTTTACACCTCACCTGTGAGACGCTGAGCATCTGTCCAGGCAGAGTGCAGTGGAACAGGGCGTCGTTGAATGTGTTAAGCAGCCCTAATGGGTTTTCTCTCCATCATGCTGGTTTTATACAGCTCAGGCCCTACCATTGGGATACCCAAGACATAACTCTGGCATCAGCAAAATTGATCCTTGCTGTTCCTAGTGCTAGCTAATGTGAAATTACTCTTGCAGATGGAAGCTGCATGTTGAGACTCTGGCTTGGGTACCCCACTTCTATGTGTTTGCTGCAAAGCAGCATTGTAGGCCTTCCCCTTGCAGTCCTGGTGGTGAACACTTGTCCAATGTTAAGAATCCCCCTCCAACTGACAAAAGCCCTTTGGTGAAGGACTCACATTGCAATGCTGAGCCCAGGTGTCCAGAAGGAGGGGTGTGAACCAGAGCCACCACTGCATTGTACGTTGCTCGGCACAGCCTGTGCTCCTCACCAGCTCACGTTCTACCCCGTCTCCACACAGCTGTCTGCTCCCAGGAGGCGATGACAGGGCCCTGCCGGGCTGTGATGCCTCGTTGGTACTTCGACTCTAACAAGAGAAAATGCATTCGCTTTATATATGGAGGCTGCGGAGGCAACAGGAACAATTTTGAGTCAGAGGAGTATTGTATGGCTGTGTGTAAAAAGATGAGTAAGTCCTGCCTCCCACTGGCCCCTTTGCAGCTAGCCACTGTCTGTCTGGCGTTTGGTGTCTCCTCCTCCTTGCCTAGGTCAAGAGAGGATCCGTGTGCAGCCCATCCTTTTGGTTCTGGTGTCTGTCCTTTTGCAGCAGTCTCCTCTTGTCTCTGCTTCTCGAGGTCTTTAGGTTTGACTTCCATGGGGGAAAGTGGTTCTGGTCGCGTGCTGTCTGTGCTCACCATTGGTCTGCGGCTCTTACCAAGGGCTTGCTTATCTTCTGGATCTATAGCAGAGCCAGGGGCTGTCTCTCACCTCTTGTTGTGGAAGCACCTAGCTTGCCTTTTTGCATAATGGCTTTTTTCCCACATCTATGGAAGAAAGCGCTCTCTTTCCCCAGTCACATTGCCATGCATGTGTTTGACTAGTCAGTCCTGAAAAGCAGGCTGCTGCTCGCTGTTCCTGGAGGTAGGCGTTCTCTTGCTATTACACTTACAGAGAACATCAGTGAAGGAGTACAGGATTCAGATTCCCACTTTCAGCTCGGTTTGAAATATGAATCACGATTCAATCCCTGCATTTTTTGAGAGCTTGAGGTTTTTGGCACCAATTTCAACTGGCTTTTATGTCAGATGATAAAACTACCAGAAACATTTTAACCTCCTTATTAATCTTATTGTTGAACTCCAGCACTTCCACTTCAGCTACCATTAAAGCCTTTTGAAAGGCTTTTTGTGTTATCTGGGGCTTGGCAGTCTGACTATACAGCCATAATCCTGTTTACAAAATGGGCTTCGTGCAAGTGCTTTAGATTGGGCTGATCTAACTGAAGTGGGGAAATAAAAGATGTGGATGTCAGGAGCTTTTTATACAAAAGTTTGTCCTGTTGCAGAGGGATTTGGGGCTGGAAAGAGAGTCACAGCCTGGTTCAGAGATGCCATGCAGGTCTGGCATTGTCCTTGCACACAGGGATAATGCCTATGTTGTATGTTGCCATTCTTTCGTGCAGTAATTCTTCCCCTTCTCCCCTCCTCTCTCCCCGGTAAGGGGAAGGTCTGTGTTGTCCAGGGCCTGCTAAACTCTTCCCCTTCATTCATGCTAAAGCACAAGGTGACTTTTGCTCAGAAGCAGGCTGTCTTCCAGTGAAGTGTTGGAGGTTTTATCTGCCCGTGTTAACAAAATGGTTGAAGGATGCCTTAGCTTTCCCATTCTGCTCTCTGTCTGTTAAAGGACAGTGACAGAGCACGTCCTGTTTGCCACAGATCCTTTCAGAAAGGGCTCTGGGATGTGGTATGTCTAAAACTGTAGCACAGAAACCTGGTTCAGTGTTTCCTCACTGCAGTGCATGGAACACAGAGCTCCCGCTGTGGATTTTGCGGTAGCTTGAGACTGTCAGTTCTGAAATCCTATTTCTGCCCTTGTTGGATTTGAATGTCATGAGGATGCAAATCGTCTCAATTATTGGACAAGTCACTTTGTCTCACTGAGCCTCCTTCTGTTGCTGTCTTGTCTAATATCATTGCCTGTTAGTCCTGTATGGTGCATCTGCTACAGAAGGTAGGTTTGAAGTGCTAAAATACTGAGTAGTGTTTTGTGCAGATCTATTGTCGGGCTCCTTAATCACGTTAATGATATCTGGAGCCAGCTTGTCAGTGAGCAGCTAATGCACAAAACGTCATATGAACTATCTAGAGCCAATGGGAAAGGGAAAAGAACACAAGTTCTTTATTCTGCAGTGCAAGTCACTCTGTTCCTGCAGCTGAATAGTGCTGGTCTCAGAACTAACGAGAAGACCAAACAGGTGCTGGTTGTCACAGTGCATTACTGTGTGTTTGGGCTGACGTAACTGACTGATGTTGTGCAGTGAATTGGCAGCTTAGAGATAGAAAAATGGACTCCTGGTAGGTGGTGGTTCAGCAGGCTCCGCCTGATGGATTGTTAATTCTGCAGGCATGGAGATTTCTCTCCCTACCTGTCTTTTACAATCCAGGATCACAGTTTTCTGTACCTCCACTTATCCCTACCCTCTCTTTGCAGTGCCAACTGATGATGTGGATGTGTATTTCGAAACCCCTGCTGATGACAACGAACATGCCCGCTTCCAGAAGGCGAAGGAGCAGCTGGAGGTCAGACACCACAACCGCATGGATCGGGTGAGCATTTGGCTTTGGCCTTTTGTACTGCACTGCGTGGCTGCTGCCCTTCTGCTTCTGAACAAACGGACGGCAGGCTGACTTTCTTTCCAGTCACTGCCTTCTCTGAGTCTCTTGCAATGTGGCCACAGCGTGGCAGTTAGATTATCTCTTCTCTGAAGATCAGATATAAATGTCTGTCTTGTTGATCTGCTCTGTCCTTTTCTTGCCTAGGTGAAAAAGGAGTGGGAGGAGGCAGAGCACCAAGCTGTAAATCTCCCCAAGGCAGAAAGACAGACTCTCATTCAGGTAAGAGTTGAAGGGCCTAAAGAAGGAGGCTACAGGTGCTTGGCCTTCATCTTATCAATAAACTAAGTGAGAGATACCAATATTCAAAGCCAAAAAATGACTGAAATGGCAGAGCAGCTTTCCTGTTCTGTCAGCAGTTGCCTTTTGGAGGGGATTCGATTCAATTGCATGTTTTGTTCTAGAAGCTGGAGATGATCCGATACTGTGCCAGGTCCATTCCTAAGACAAGTAAGAGGAAGCTATCTCACCCCCAGAGCAGAGCACCATCAGAGCCAAATTGTAACTCCAGACCTTCAGCCTGCTTTGCACTGAGCAGCGACCTCATAGCCCTGTTCAGATTGGCCCTGGTGCTCTGGGCACACATTTCCTGTTTGGGCAGTGAAAACCACTTAGACAGCAGATAAGGCTGGTTTGCTGCCAAAATGCCAATCTCCTGCCTTATGAGTAGAGTTCAGTTGGATGATGAAGTTAATCAGGAATATGCTTTGTATGGGATTGTTAGAGGCAGACTCTCCTGGCAGTGGGAAACAGATCAAGTTCCCTCAAACCAGTATACAAGTTAAGTGACTGACTGGATTTATAAGCCCAGTTTGGATTTATCCTGGAACATGGTCTCTCTCCACCTTGTTCAGCATAAGCTGCTGTTTGAAATCAGTACAAGTCCAAAAGAGTTCTCCATCATCTCTGATGAAACATAACAGTGCTTTATGAACATTTCTGGTTTGTTTGGAGATTCTGGTTTTGACCTTTCTACCAGAAGGTGCAGAGATTTGTTCTGAAGGCGTGCTGATGAAAACTCCCTGTGCAATACCTTTGACTTTTGCAGATTCAGATTAATAGCTCTAGAATGAAGGGGTCAATCTTGTTCCCGTGTTACAAGGAGAGGGAAAGAGGGAAAGAGTTAATGTCAGTTGTTCAGCCTAGTCTTGGTCCCTCAGCACCAAAATAATCTTTATCTGCAAGGCCGTGAGCCCTCTCCAGACCTTCAGAATGGGTTGTTTAGGAAGTTTGAAAGGTAAATTGTTAGTAGTTAATTCACAGATGTGAAATCTGCATCAATGCCTGTCAGTTCCCGTCTCTCCTGCTGTAAATGTCTAGGACATGCAGTGTGATCCTGGAGCACGCAGCATTTTATGGAGACTCTGTTCTTTGTTCCAGCACTTCCAGGCAATGGTTAAATCTCTGGAGAAAGAGGCAGCAAGTGAGAAGCAGCAGCTTGTGGAGACTCACCTGGCTCGTGTGGAAGCCATACTGAATGATCGCCGTCGGATTGCTCTGGAGAACTACCTGGCTGCCCTGCAAGCTGTCCCACCACGAGTGAGTTGCTTTGCAATGCTGTTTTACAGTGGGGTAGTGCTGGGTGGAGGGAAGGGTGGGAATGCCTTTGTGGGGAGACTGTGACCTGCTGGGTCAGAAGCTAGGAAGCAGTTCTGAGAAGAGCTTTCTCCATTGTGCTTGTTCCTGCTGAAGACCAAGCTGTGAGTCTCCTGATCAACTCACTCTATTCTGTGTCTACTTAAAATCACTCTGCTTTCTTTAGTGCTTGTAAGGCACAGTGTTCTGAATCAAACAGACGTAGGGTAAGAAGGTATTATACAAAAGGCTTGTACAGGTCTGTCCAGTAGCAAAGCAGGTTCACTTCTCAAATGCTGTATTTCAGTAGCGATTTTGATTTGAATCAAGTGGATTTGACCTCTTCCCTCCCACCATCCCCAAAATCCTGCAGCCCCACCGCATCGTGCAAGCTCTGAAGCGCTATGTTCGTGCTGAGAACAAGGACCGTCTGCACACCATCCGCCATTACCAGCATGTCCTGGCAGTTGACCCAGAAAAGGCTGCACAGATGAAATCTCAGGTATAAGAATGTTTCTATCAAGGGAGGCATTGTAACCCAGCAGAGGCTCCAGCAGGCATGCGTCAAGTCCTCACGCTAGCTTGCTGGGTACTATAGCAACTTGATAGGCTTGTGTGGAGATCTCCCATTCGGTATGCATGCTGCCTGCCATCAGATACTCTGCAGTTTTCTTCAGTGCATGACTCAGTGTTGAAAAAAATCGAGGACTGAGATTCTACTACCTTGGAAGTCTAGGGATTAGGACCAGTTTGATGCCGTCTTTGTGTTTCCTTTTGTTGAGTACCCGTGAAATTATTTGTTGGAGAGTTGGTCATCTCTGCATGCACTTTCATTTCTTTCAAGACCTTTTCATTTCTTTCAAGGCTAGTGGTATACCTTCACCTCTTGTCTCTCTGCTTTTCTACCACTGATTCTTGCTTTCTTCTTGAGCTGTGTGTCCTCGGAAAGATTGATAATAATTGTGATGTTTACAAACTGTTGTTTGGCTTGTGATAAAGAATATGCAGTAGCATTCTCAGAGAGAACTTAGCATATCAAACGCAGTCTGTCCTGACCCTTTGTTCTGAAGCTGCCAAAGCCCAAGAGAGAGTGTGTGAACTGTATTCTTAAGCTGAAACCTAAACAGTCCTTAATTCATTCTGAAGGCTGCAGTGTCAACAAATCGACATGTGAGGGATGTGGGTGGTACAGTTCAATTTCCATTCGCTTTACTTTTCAGATGCACTTTAAGCTCCTCAATCGATTCCTTTGACTGACAAGCTGCCACATGTAAAATTAAATTGCTTTCATCCTTGCTCTAAAAGGTCAGGTACACGTTAGACTGTAAAAGAGGTCCATTCAACTCCTTAGCTTTCTCCAACATTTGGCTGTCTGTATTAATGTGTTTCTTGGTCTGCGTGATCCCTGATTATGCAGCACCCTCTGCAGGTCAGGCTTGACTTCACCAGTGAATTTAATACACCAGGGAACGTGATTTGAGGTTGAATTTATTTCTCAGATGAAAGGAGAAAGCTGTTGCCAGTGAATGGGTGTAGTTGGTACAAGAAATGTGTGATGTATCCTTTGTTCTGAAAGGCACCTTTGTTCTGAAAGCAGAGGATAAATAATATTGTATGCTCCCTCTGCACTGATCTTTTCTAGTAGTTGGGAATGACAATCCATTTAATAAAGCACTTACTTGAAGTTGCAGCATGAAATGAATTATGACCGTATCTGGAATATGGAAAACAGCTATCTTCAGAGCTTCCAATGGAGAGCTGCTTACAGTGCAAGTCAGCTGAGTCCTCTCCCTCTTCCTCTCTTTCTTGCTCTCTCCCTCTGGACTAGATGGACCAACAGAATGGTCCCACTCTGCTGTCTGTCATAGCAATTCCTCTAGTAGTAGGCATTTTACTAAGTGGAGTATTGGTACCAGTAGAGTGACTGGCAGTCTTTGTCTACTCCAACGCATTCCTGTATGTTTGCAGGTGATGACACATCTCCGTGTGATTGAGGAGCGGATGAATCAAAGCTTATCTCTGCTCTACAAGGTGCCATATGTGGCTGAAGAAATCCAGGATGAGATTGGTGAGTGTCTCTGTGCCAGCTCCCTTGCCACTGCGTTAGACTAGGATCTGTGCCTTGAAGTGCAGCGGACTGCAGAAGGATTGCTAACTTCTTTGAGGATGCCCTAAACAACAAGCACGTGGGTGTAGACACAGCTACTGCAGGGCAGATATTCTGTGGGTTTTGCAACACAGCAGGTCAGAACAGCTTGTCCTAAGAACTTTCACTGACTGTGTCAAAGTCAACAACAGTCAGCATATTAAAGATGCCGTTCAAAGGTAGATGAAAAAAGAAGCATGAAAATAAGCAGAAGCTTTCTTGTTTAATAGGGTTTTAATCCCCTCTTGCCACAGCCTGTGGCCAAGACTGTGGGCTCTTATTTGCATTTTTTTCTGGTGAGTACCTTTAGTGAGCATTCCAGATGAGACCTCGGTGTATACAAGATAAGATAACCCGGCAGCCCAGAGGAACGTTTGCCTTGCAGCCCTGCATCAGCTAGTTCAAACCATCTGCCCCTTTCTGTTCCTGCCAGGCTTCACGCAGTTTGTCTAAGATTGCCTCTTACTCCTTTTAGATGAATTGCTTCAGGAGCAGCGTGCAGACATGGATCAGTTCACGTCGTCCATTTCTGAATCCCAGGTGGATGTCAGGGTGAGCTCTGAGGAAAGCGAAGAAATTCCCCTGGAGGGCAAACCCTTCCGTCCGTTCCAGGTGAAAACATTCCCAGCCGTGCCTGAAAACGAAGGTATGTAGCACTGAAGAGTTGGGTTCATTTGCTTTACAGAACATAGGCACTGCTTTCTTAACTGCTAGGGC
>PPHD01001153.1:0-46548 GCA_002909625.1 Bambusicola thoracicus | reverse complement strand
TGGTTTTTATCTCCAGGCTTTTCTATGAGGAAAAAATAAAAAAAAAAAAAAGCAAATCCCATAATGACAAAACTGCAGAGACTAAGGGATATACATTAAAAACAGTAAAAAAAAAGCAAACATTGCCAACACACATCCCACAACCAGAATTATTTTCCCCTAATGTAATCATTAAATTTGTATGAATTAATTGCAGACGTCAACTTCGTTGAGAGATCAGTCCAGATAGCAGCAGTGTTTTTTTACATTTACTTTGCTCTCAATTTAGATTGTGCTTTACCAATATCATTTTTACCCTGCATTTAGCATTATTCATTACATCTCATTTACCAACACATCAACATCTTTTGGATCATATGAACCCACAAATTAACAAATGTCATGAAATGTTTCCTAACCTTACTATGTGTGGAGTCACAGGGCTGATCCCACGGCATTTGATTCATTTTATACAAAATCAAACCAATATTTGCACTGACATCAACAAGGCCTTAAGAATCTGGCTTCATGCTTGTGCTCATGCTGTTCTGTTTATGCAGAATATCTCATTTAAATGGGTTTTAATTATCCAATACCAGGCTCATAACCTTGGATTTGCTATGCGTATTATTTGCCAAAAATATGTGATAAAAGTCAGGTCATGAATGGGCATGACAAAAAAGAATTTAGAATTCAATAGCTTCCTAGAATTTGCTACCCAGAAATCTTTCAAAGCTGACAGTTTAAAATACAATGCTTAAAATAATGCCTTTTGTAGAATCCCAGACAGACTCCCTCTGATGTAAACAAGTGATACGGTCATACTTGGGAATTTATGGAACATTTACATTTAGATATGGACTCCTATTTCTAAAAAATAACCTCAAACTTAATTTGCAACAGAAAGCAGATCCTCTCAGGCTTAGCTAGGGTAGAAATGTGTGATGATGAACTGTTAATTATAATATGAAAGAAGTTTGAAATGATCTTCATGAGCTAGATGAAAATAAGACTTATTCTATGCTCTCTCACTACACACAGGACTGTGGCATACACGAAGCTTCAGATTTTTTTAAAATATTCAGACTTCAGTTTCTCATTCCAGTTACAGCAGAGGGATAATAAAAGACTCTTCAAGTACACAAACTGCTACAAACAATAATGAGTCATCTCCACTTAACAGTATTCTCTAGGCATACATTGGTGCAGATTCATTAAAGCAAATAGAGCTGTGTCAATTTATATCAGCAAAAGATATGGCCCTGACTTTAAGAAATAAAACAGAAGCTGCTTCTGTCTGCCATTCCATACTTACTGAGTGGAAAGCTGACATTTGATCTTATATCCCACTTAGATTTCACAAGCTGAATGAAGTATATAACACTCTTAATTTCACACCATAGATCACTTCACTTAATCTAGTGATAAGAGTCTTGATTCTTGTCTTCACTTTCATTTCCCTAGAATTTGTTTTAGATGACATCAGAAATATATTGACTCTCTTCAAGAAAGTTAATTGCTGGGAGAGAGCACCAGTCTTATGTTTACATGCCCAAACATCAGTCTTTCTTGGCCTTGAAAGAGCTTAATCTTCTGAAGATGAAGAATTTTGCTGGAAATCTATTAATTTGATATTATGATAGAGTTATACATACCATCAATAATACACATTTTTTCTTGAAATCAACAGAAAAAGCATTTCAATTGCAAGGTAAGGTGTTCTGAAATTGACAAGTGCTTGCAATTTTTCTAATGGTGCTCATGTATTTAAAAAAAAAAAAAGAAGAAGAAACATAGCCCAACCAACAAACACACAAAACACATTATGGTAGCAGATCAGCTACTTCATCTGTGCTTGAGAAGACAGGAATCAAACACTCCATCTCTAGCAGCACATCTGAACCTTATATGTGTACAACTATATTCTCATCCCTCACAGAGGGCTATGGAAGGTCACGGTGCATATTTGTGTGAAACAGCTCTACTTTACAACTTCATATGCAGCCTGGTGCAATACAGACAAAGGTTATGAAGTAGAAAAAAAGTAAGGTCTTCATATTTTCCACTGAAATTCATCAATCCTTCCAATTTCATGTTTCCCAGCTACAATGACTTCACCTACCCTTGTTACTGCAGCCTTTCTTCCACTAACCTTCCAGTCTCTCACCCTCCCCAAATCTGCTTTACCACAGAATTCACCATTGTTAACATAACCAAGAACACTTTTTTTTTCTTTTTTTTTCACCAGTTTTCTCAGAGAAAACATAGTGAATAATGCCTCTTTGCTTTTATAGGTTAGTTGCTCTGCGGTTCTGGGGGTTTGTATTATGAGTAAAAATCTGAGAGCAGGTACACTCCTCCATCAGTACATTTATTACCAAGCCTTAAATTATGCAAATATTTTTCAGTAAAATAAGCTGCCAAGAGGCTTATTGTTTTACATTCAGTCATTTTAATAGCAGAGTGCATCGATGTTTCTTATGTGGTAAAAAATCCAGCTATCTCAGAAACTTACCTCAAAGCAACTGTATATTATCACAGTACAAGCAAAAAAAGAAAAAGAAAAAAATATATATATAACATACATTCAAACTTTGTTAGACATGATTATTTCAAAGAGCACAGAAACATTATTCTACATGCTCATTATCTTACAGACTGTATAATACACAAAAGCACTGATCAATCTGTAAACCATTATTCAATACCCAAAAGTACAGGTAAGAGTAAATGCAAAAAAAGAACAAACAGAAATACTTGGTAAGAATGCTCAGTCTTTTCCCAACTGTTTCTTGTTTCCTCTTGCACAACTGTGGATCATAAAAATGACATGCCTCAAATTCCATCACCCTTTAAAGTGTGAGCAAGTACCAGCAATCTACAGTGGAAATTATACTACACAGTAGCACAAAAATACCTTGAAGTAGACATGAAATTCATTCACACTCACCTTGACTATAATCAAACCAAGGGCTAAGTTTCATATAGCCTTAACAACAGTAAAAATGTGTTATGATAAATAAATACTGTATATCCCAACTTCCAAATTTGATTCTCTCTTATTGTGTAAAATGAGCTTTAGATCACCTGCCAGTTAGAACCCCAGAGAAGTACTCATTTTGTCTAAAAGATTTCTGTATCACTGCTTTTGCTTTTGATCTTTAATGCTTTGTGTCTATTAGACTTCCAGGAGGCATCACAGTTTCAGAACAGGACAAGGTGTGGTCAGTATTTCACTACCTGACACCTATAGAAGACTAGTAAGTAGAAATACATTTCTCCACTTAGACTTGCCTTGCTTATGAAAATAACTGACACAGATTGGAACCAACTCTTTAGTCTCAGATACACTGCAAAATGAGTGGAAATGGAAAAGAAATCAAGAGCACAGATAAAAACTGAGAACTCAGAACTGCAAAAGCAAATTCTTACCAAAGGAACTGGGAAACTGCTTGGGCTCTTCCTCTGGGTAACTACTGTTCACAGTATGGGACTCTTCCTCATTTGGAGCTGTTGGCAACAAATTTACTAAAAGGGGGAAAAAAAAAGGCGTGGGGGAGGAGGGGGGTGAAATAGTAAGTGATAGGCTATCTAGACAAAACAAAGTAGTGAAAATAAACTATAATTAGTACCCGTCTGATTTGTTCCATGCTGTTATTACTACTACTATAAGACAGCATTCCTTCAAGTCCTGAAGGCAGAGGAAAGTAATGTTTTAAAGCAACTTTAGGCTGAATTTCTTTTTCTTCTTTCATTTTATTTATGTGTGATTTAAAATGAAACATGTTTTGATAAGGTTGTTATATTACTGGCAGATATTTGTATGTTTTCAAAATACGTATTATTTATGACAAAACTGGTCACAAAGCTAGTTTGTATGTTCCCGCTTCACTATGCTTATGTATTTCAACTGATGTATAAATCCTACAATAATTAAAGGAGTAGACAAGCCAAAGAGAGTTTGCATTAAAAACTAACAATTATGAACAGCAAAAGTAAATTCTTACCAACAATCCCAGGAAACTGATTGTGTTCTTCCTGTGGGGAGCTACTGTTCATACGGTTAGGATGTTCTTCATCTGGAACAACTGACAGTAAATTTGCTAAAAGAAAAATGAAAGGAAACCAATGAGGAAAAACACACACGCATAAAAATGTATCAAAGTTTTAGTATCACTAAAGAAAAAAAAAAAAAGCAACAAACATTTTCTTTTTAAACTATAGCAATGGCTCCTCAACCTCCTGGGAGCTGTGGGTAAGGCAGTGTATCCATCCCATCAATACACTCAGTGCCTTGAGAAATGGAAAGGAGTTTGGAAAGGTTACTGTATTCTGATACACAACAATTCACAGGAACTAGAAGGACCGGGAAGCAGAAGAACGATCTGTGGTCAGTTTAAGTTGCTGTTTCGTAGCCCAAACTGCACAGCTGAGTCATTCAGAACTGAGAGGCAGGTTTCCTATTTTCTATGGTGGGAAGGTAGCAACACATGGTAGGGAAACAGTAAAAATAGACATCTTTTTTCCTCACATGACCTCTTTGAAAGGACTCTATTCAGATGTATGCGTTAAAACACATACATGTGAATATTTTATGGCATTATTAGGCCAAGCAGCTAGCATATCTTAGATAACAACAACAACAACAAAAAACCCTTTATGTGGCTGCAACCTGAGCAGGTCCATTTCTCCATTCTCTGTCTTTCTCTGTCTTTATAATCTCTATTACCATAAAGACCTTGTCTTCAGCGTAGGTATCAATATTTTCACAATAGATTTCCCCAGACGACTGCTCTACAAAGCGTTTTTGTAAAGTCTGTCCCCTAATAGCAAGTTTAGTGGAGAAATGAGACGCTCTAATGCCAAGGCACAACAGGAAGCAATACTCATAGTGGACGGAATCTCTTCCTCAGTAGAAACTAATGTTACTTCAATTACTTCATCTGTCTGCACTGGTCTACTTAGATATAATTAATAGTATGCAGATTTATGAAAATTAATAGAGTTCCCTCTTACACAATAGGTTTAATACATATTTTTGCAGGGGCTTATAGAATTACAATATATGAGGGTAATCAACTACCACGAGAAAAATAAAAAGGTAGGAGAAACCTGTAATATTCATTAAAATTAATTACATATACCATTTCTAATAGATTTCCCTTTTTCTTTATATTTCTCACTTTTGTGTATATTTTTAAAAGTATATAATTGTGTTAATTTCAGGTGTAAATTATTGCCATTTCAGAGTCTCCTAAAATGTTCTTTTTCCCCCATGATAAACACCTCCAAAACACAATGCTGTTTATAGAAGACTAAAACTACGAAAAACGAAGACAACAACTTACAGTTGCCTTCGCAGGTAGTCTGGCATTCTTCCAAACTCTTGAAGTTGTTCTGGTTTCCTAGGCATCCACCATACTTGAATATTTCACATATTTTTGTCTCTTTGTTATAGAAATACCTGGAAAAAAAGCCTCGACAAATTCCAGGGTCTTTCTCATGGTAACAGAAGTTCGGCTTTTCTGTGAATAAAGGTAAATGATGAAAAGGGTGAGGGAAGGAAAAAAAAACAAAATACACCAGATGCTAATACAGCAATAGAGTTGGGACAAGTTGACATAATAAATTCAGTCACTTTAGAATACAGATCATCTGTAAAAGAAATACAGTTTTAATGTACTGCTTTTGTTCTCTCTATATAACGCTGCAATATTGTGCTAGAACATTATAGGACATTTTCATTGCTTTTCTTTTTTTCAAATAAGCAGTAAATTATACTTTGGAAAATGAGTACTGTTGACTCCTTTAAGTGTTCCCCTAAAGTGAAGCTGTAAGATTAAAATTAGGTTTTATTCTGAATTAAAACAAGATTTAAAACCAGAACATTTAAACATAATTACGTATTCTTCCCATTTAGGTAGTTGCTTTAATCAATGTTGGTATGAATGACACAGAAAGCCATGTTAAGATAAAAGGAAGAAGGAAATAGTAGTTAAAAAAAAAAAAAAGTAAAAAAGAAAGAATACATTTTGTCTGGGATTACCTACTCCTTTAAAAGGATATAAGAAACTGGGAGGCAAAGCAACTACTCTAAGTACCATTTTTTAGTCTCAGTTCCTAGTCTGCAGTCTGTAATTATAATATCAACAAAGAAAAATTCAATAAATGAATACTGCATAATTTGACTGAATAATCAGACGTGATGCCAAACATTCTGGCAGCAAATAAAAAAAACAGTTGTACAATAATCCTCAAATGCTGATTTCCCAATGCATTCAATTTTCTTTCTTGATTATCATCTTAAAATCACTGTGGAAGTAACAAAACCCATCTGGAGGCACTCTCAAATTCTTGCCAGTATGAAATATGATACTTGACTTAGCTCACTTGCAGAGAAAAGTATTTTTAGTCAACATACGAAATAATCATGTCAGATGTGACATGAGGCACTGTACACATGAAACCTAGAAGAAAAATGAGGCTAAAACAGTGTGCAGAAGGCTACCATTTTAATAAAAGTGACCTTAGAACAATTAGTTTGAAGTCACTAACATTTTTTTTTAAATAGATGAAAGAGTTGTAATTAAGTTCATCCTAATGCCTTTATTTTTAACCAAGTGTCTATTAAAAATATTTAATTTTTGTTTCAGAGTGATTTTACCTATTTTTGCTAATGGCAGAGCAAGTATTCAGGATATTCTCAAAACACACAAGAAAAAGCTCCATATCATATTTGAATTTCTTCTCTATTTTCTGATTACTGAAGAAAGAAAAAAGGCTTATTTTAAGGAGAAGAGGGTGACCGGAGTCTGTAGTTGTCCTCCAAATCTTTGATGAAAATGGGCAAAGATGAGATAACTTACCTTAGTATGAACAATGCTGTTCTGCTTAGCAGACAGCTTGGAACAATACATAAAGAATCTATCCAGAGCAGATAAATACCTTATTGTATATTGTCTAAGGTTACTCATGTACACATAATTACCTCTCTTAATTTTTGCCAGCATCATCTCCAGAGGCAATTCTGCAATATAAATAAAAAGAAAAATGTTTCATAAAAGCAATGATGTGAAGTCTTGCCTGTAAAACCAGAATGGTTCACAGTGACTGTGAGCACCAAAGAATAAGAATATAACACCTCTTCCCTTTCTTTATTCTCTTTATTAGAGAAGTAGCACAAAATCTTGGTACAAAGGACTGAACTATTGTTTTCTCATGTGGGATGAATTGATATACTTGAAACTAGAAGATATGGATAATAGTGGAATTGTGCCCATATTGAATTGAACTGGCAAATTCCTCCTCGTGTTGCTGGAGTCAGCAATGACCTTAGTCCTCAAAAGACATTTAATCAGCAGGCTTGCTTCGCCCAACTGCTGTAGCTATTGATACTGCCAACAGCTTCAGAGCAGATCTAGTTAGCAACAAAGACCTCTGACATGGTAATTCCTTTTGCTATGCCACATATAATCAGAGTGAAGTGTTCTTTGTGCTGTTTATGATATTAAAGCACCAGGTTGCAGACAATTCTTACTGGAAAAACTGAAGTTGATGTTATGCTCTTCCTTGTTATGGAAGCAGTAACATGAGATACTTCAGCAATCCTCATCCTTACCCTTTGTGTAATTTAAAATTTTCATAAAACAAACAAACAATGAAAAAAAAAACTTCCAGAATCATCATCTGCATTAAATTTTCAAAGCAAATCTTTTGGGTAGAAGTTCGATCAAACCACACTTTCCTTGAATGCTACCAAAATATCATCATTCAGTTCTGATGGAGGTACATTTTCTACATGCACAAACATACAGAATAAATAATATTAATTCATGCTGAAAAATCAGCCCAATCTGGATTAAGTAGAGAAGGGATATCAGTTTCTCTAACCAGAATTCTTTAATAGAATGATGATTAGGAAATGTTAAATATAAGTCTTTTAGATCCAGTTTGGTGGATGCTTCAGCCTGCTTGGGAGCTAAGATCAATTCCTGCCTTCCAAACCTCAAGCACTGTATCTCTACTTCCTCAGTTAGATATGGCATATTCTGATTGAAGAAGATAACCACAATATAGACATGGCAGAATTTGTGCGTAGGCTGTAATTAATGAAATCTTGAAACCTACTACTGCCTATAAGCTGTGCTCTAGACAGCACAAGGCCATTTGCTCTTCTTAATATTGCAGGGCTCAGTTTCTGAGCAGAATCAACAGCTAGAACTTTAGACAGACAGATCTGTAGAAATATAAGAAGAAAGAGAAGCAAATGTCATTCTTGCAATTATTTTGTATACTCATCTGCAATTCTAGCAATATCTGAGACTTAAACAAGAAAATAAATTGAATCAGTGATGTGAAGGTTCTTTGATTTCTATGTCAGTTCAGTAAAAGCTGAGCTATGACAATTCAGACCCAAGTAGCACAGTTTCACAGACTAAACATGCACGCATTAACTGCAAGATGTTCATATTCAGAAAGACGTTTTTCTTTATACCATCTCTTTTTTCTTAAACACAGAATGCTAGATGATATTATTTAGTAACTAATTATGATATCCAAATCATTATTCTTCAGTGATCTCCTTCCAATTTAAGCCCTCATATCATTAGGGTTACATTTACACGTACATGAACTCCTGCAAATGGAATGAGACTACAGCTGGTTCTTGCTGCTTCTTCCATGAAACACATCTAGTCTGCAAGGCTCATTAGTGAGCTTTATCAGATGCCAATAAATATGTGAGAATCTTGAGATAAAATTGCCATTCAGTTAAAGAATGGAGTCATCTGATCTTTTTTGCTCTGACAAATTGTTGGTAAAACTTTGTGCTATTACTTTCACCCTGATAGGAACAGTTCTATGTGCATGAGATTTTTTGAAAACAAAATATAATTTCTTAGAAAAATAAGTGAAAACTGCATTCATTATTACAGCATTTTGCTTTCCTTTTTTTTTCTTTTGAGTAGATTGTCTATAGTGCCAGGTACAATAAACGAGAGTATGGGGATCCCAGCAGGTCAGAAAATACCTGTGATCAGTACTTTGTATTTAGTAAGGAAACAAAATGCATATAATCTTTTTGGTAGAAAGATCAAAAGGATAAAGACCAGACAAAATCTGTTAGGAAGGACATATTTTCCTTCTGTTGGCTGTTCTGATATTTTCCCATCAGTGAAACTTTGCATATGTAGAGAATATCAGGTTAAACTTTGCTATTACCTATACATACAATACTGAGATTTGTGCTCTATTCAACCACACTATTCTGGCTCAATCAATACAAGTAAGAAAGAAAATCTGCTTGCTTTTCTCTGTAAAACCTTCACAATTCTGAAGGGCTTAAATAATTACTATGATCATTTTTAACTGCAAAAACAGCATTCACAGGGCACTTGCTGTATATTTTATATCTCATTTTCCTCTTTCTTATGATTAATTCAATTCCAACAAAACAGATCTTTTAAGTCCAACGGCTGTAACTGACATTTTAAAAGAGAATTATTACTGCAGTTCTAATTTTGTTGAATCACAGCAGATGTTCAAGATTTTTGACAGCTCTATCAGCTCCTCAAAGAAGCAGAAATATAGAATGAGAAATTGGGTGTGATAATTTCAAAGCCATGAATGTGCTGACCACCAGTTTAACCCAGTGTCAAAATCAATTTCATTTTAACAACTCATTCAAAACCTGACCCTAGCCAGAAGATAAGTTTTCCTGTATTGCTCTCTATTTCACATATCAGCTGAAAAATCACAGTTAATGTTTTCAAATCCAAAATCTAAAATAAGTCAGATGACTAGAACACAGTATAATAATTGGGAACATAATCAGAGACATCATATTACCATATTAACCAGAACTTTACAAAATTCAAAAGATTTGTGGATGACAAGTTAGAAGAACTAGTAGAAGAAGAGAATGGGTACTGGCCTGTTACCACACACTTGTTCTGACATTCTTCCAGAGTTAGATAGTTGTTTGCATTGCCGTGGCATCCACCATATTCAAATATTTCACACTCACGGCTTCGAATGTTGAAGTAAAAGCGCATGTGGATTGCTTTGCATGGACCTTCATCTGCTTTCAAGGCACAGTCTGAATGCCCCAGTTTCAGTGGGGGTAAAGGAACACCTGTGATAAAAGAGAAAAAGGACAACTGTTATGAAGTTGGTTTGCTTCATTGTAGAGTTTAACTTCAAAATCAGATTGCTTGCCTGTTCTGCTAGAAAAGCACTTGCTAATATACATGTGTAAAGCTCTGAATAAATTAAACATAGATGTCAAAAGGTCATCATTGGAAGAACAGTTTCATTCAATCAAATGGAAAAGTGGTTACAGTTATCAACCAAAAAAGCTCACATTCTAAACTTTTAGTCCTTATCAGAACTCTCTAGAACAGCTACAGATAGTGATTTATTCACAGGAGTTCATGAAAAATTCTGAACAACAAATACATTGAGAAAATTCTGGCAGCTCCCAAAGACACACTGACTACCCTTGCATAAATAAAAGGCATAGAGTGTCCACTGTGCTCTCTCCCTCCCATGCATATCTAATAGCAAACACTGCTCATGAAAACTTCTCACAACAAGTAAGACAGCCCTGCAGAGGGCACCATTTCCCTTCCAGATCAAATGTTACCAGCACATAAACCCATCTGGTATAACTGAAAGGTTATCATACTAATTTCTTTGATCTCTCTGTTCTTGCATTAGATCTTTCAAGAGTCAAAAAGAAACAAACAAACAAAACACAATTTTTTGAGATCTTTTCCTGCTTCGCTTTACCAAAACGATGTATTTTTACCCGAGAGGCTTTTGAAAGCTTTACAGAGCTTATATGTTTGCAATAGCAACAAGAACAGAGTTGAAATCTTTCCCTCCTCTCCCAGAGCTAATGAGAACACTGATGTGTCTTAATATGTGTGTGCAAAAGTAGTGTTATACACAATTGCTCAGAAAAGAGGCAAGCTTTTACATGAACATTACAGAGCTTCCTCTTGCTAACAAGAGCAAGTTGTCACTTTTAACTACAAGAATCCACAGAAATCAACATTATTAGCTACCCCACTCTGTAGCTATCTAGATTTAATGTACAAAATTGTCCTTATTATCAAATCGTTAAATGAAGTGCACAGCTGAGGTAAATCCTCATAAATACTGAGGTCATCAGAAGTTTACTCTTCTTGCTCCATTTGGGGGCACTTATAACTATTATATTTACAGGAAATATGTTTCACCCGAAAAATCTTTTAACCCATAGCATGTAGATCCCTGAAAAATTAACACTTATTACACAATTACCATTGGCACAAAACTTGTAGTGGATAATGAATCTTCTATTTTTCAAACTGACAATTGAAAGACTGATGTCTAATTTCAAAATATTCAGTCACTAAAATAAGCTATTTCCTCATTAGTGAAATGATATTTACAGATTCCAAAGTCAGGAAGACAAATTTAAAAATATTACTGAAGATTTTCTAATACGAAATGTGGATGCATTAAATGAATTAAAGAGACAGGAGTTTCATTAAAATTCCAATGGAGTTCAGCTTGCCAAACAGATCTCTGAATTTTGCTGATTTCCTTAATTAGATCATCCTGAAGAATCAAGATTTAGATGTCACAAGAGATTCCAAAGGTCTAGAGTTCTACAGCACAGAGAGTCGCTTTGGAAGGGACTTGAAAAGGTTCAGGTATAAAAGTTGACAGGATACTACACTGCAAAATGAAACTTCAGAATCCCCTTAATCCGTAAAAGGGTGAAAAATGCCTTCAGAGCATGAAAAGTTTCGGCAACATTTCGATTAACTTCTGAAAGGCTAACATCAAACACTTAGAGCTGCACAGAAACCAATCCAACTCAAATGGGGACACGTGTGACCTGGCAGCTGGTTTATAAATGGGTTATTTTCTTGACACACAAGTAATAAGACCTCACAAACGACCTGTGCCAGAGACTCAGTCTGCTTAAGATGACATGGTGAAAATTTACTAACTACTAGAATTACAGACGTTGGGTTATGTCAGATCATTTTGCTTGCTACATTTTGCCCTGTCACGGGGTCCTCTGGGATATGTAGTTCTTCTTCTCTTTTTCCATGATGTTATGATGTGGAATACCAATAGCAAAGTTACAAAACCATGATATGCCCCACCAATGTTCTGGGCTATCAAAACAGTAATAATGTGCAGGCATAGTTGCAAAACTATACAAAGATGATGAACAGATAGCTTGATACAGTTTATCTTAGGAACTTTCTGGACTCCAAGCTTAGTTTGCACTAAAACCACAAAACTAAATTATTGTTTTGCTTACCTCCTCAGGACTTCCCTCTGCAGTCACTGACATTGTGACCACTCTCAGACATACTGACATCTGCTGCAAACATAATAACTGTTTCTATAGCACTTTTTTTTTTTTTTTTTTTAATTTATGAATCAGCAGAGGCATTTATTTTCTTAGGAGTGCTAGTAAGTCACCATACTTTAACTAAAATAAGTATCCTGTGGTGCCTCAGAAGGCCAAGCCCTCTCCATGTGAACAACCAAGTGACTCTACAGAAAGAAGTCTCAAAAGGATTTATGAAAACTGAATCAATCCTGAGTCTGGGAACAGAGTTCTTCCCCAATACTTTACACCCGGGAACACTGAACTCACCATAAATGATGTAAAATTAGGTTTCTTTCTCAGAAACAATAGAGGAGAAGGCAAACACAAATATTTGGCCATTGATTCACAGACATACAAATGTGCTGGCACACATTTCGCATGCACAATTTATGGAGGTCGGTCTGAAACTAATGCCTCATATTTATTCCCATGGAAACTACAACAGATACAAAGAGCACAAAAACATCAGTCGATAGAGCAATTTTTCAGCTAAAAACACTGTTTGTCAACATAGTCACCACCATTGGTTATGCATTTTCACCAGTGATGAAGAAAAGCCTGCATGCCATGCTCTTAAAATTTGTACCTGCAGAGGTGACCACTGTCACTGTCAGAGCTGAAACGCACCATCCACCACCACACAGTGCTCACATACAGTGTTCGGTCTCCATAAACATTCAGCAAGTGTCCATCCATGTCAGTGGGTGCCATTTTTTCCACATGGAGGAATTCAATTAGACACAAAGGTCAGAAGCTATTTTGTCAGACTGTCCCGTGTGCTATCTTCTATTGCATAGCAACAAAATGTACTAGAATACTGGTGGGCCCTCAAACAAGAAAGGCATTTCTGTACATCAAGGTTAAAGAGAAAGAAATTCCTTACATAAAAATTTATTTGACTAAATTAGCATGCTAAGTATAGCACTGATGTGGAATGGCTTATCATTTAAAATGTGGTGACTAATATCAGCGTGGTATTAAAGCACTCTCTTCACTTGCAGCAGCTCCATGATTGTGCATAATTAATAGTTTTTGTCCCAAGGATTACTGCTGTAAAAGACTTATAGAAAGAAACTATCTGGATGGAAATTTGACAAGATGTGGGCAGCTAGTCTGCCAACAACAATAACAGAAAGTTTCCCTTAGCTGTATTCCTTTGTTGGGCTTCAAAATCAGACCTGTCAAATGAGAGATATATTCACTACATCTTTCACTGCAGCGTAAGAAAGAGGTTAACATTTCCTAAAAGGAAAAAAATCATTTTAATGTTGCCCAAAAAGTGCATTTCTTTCTCATCTGCTTTCTCAAAATTCTTTGTGATGAAACTAAAATATATTTTGCAATGATACCCAGTTTAGAAATGTAAGCCATTTCAATCAAGTGAAAGTACAGCAAAAAATAGTCTCACAATGGTAAGAGAATCCAAGAACCTCCCTCATTCTAAGTCACACTTCTGACATCATTTTTCTTGACAGAAAGTACTAACTGGTGAGTTTTGTTTATCCATCCATACCAGATCAGTTGGAACTATACAGAGAACTTATTTGAGGCCAAGGTAAACAAGCAGGGCAATCCAGAATTGTATAATCTTTAGAACAAACTTTGCAGATTAACTGTGACTGAAGAGAGATGCACACGGGAGAGAGCAGTATAGACCTACAGTGCTATTCATTATGTTTCTAACTCTCTTTGTGTAGGAAGGCAAAGTCTGAGCTCTTTAGCAGAGGTAAAGAGGGAGTAACCACGATATCTAATACCAGGTGTCATTAGCATTAGATGTTTTAAAAAGCAAGAGAAACAGAAGCCCTTACAGTTTGCTAACAATTTTGCTTAGAGCTTCATGCAAAATCCAAGCTGCTCCCAACTATTTAGATCCCAGTTTGTTTTTACCACTCTTTTACACTTAGCTCAACTTTCAAGTTTCCTTTAAAATTTTCCAAGTACAGAATTACATCTACAGTGAAATTTATCATCGTAGGATTTTGTTGTTGTTTTTTGTTTTTTACAGAAAACTATCTCACATAAAGTCTTACCCAAAACATCCTCTTCTTCACCATCATCAGAGTCATCAGTTGCATGCCCAGTGACACAGACAAACAGTAGGATAAAGGTTAAAGGTAAGAAACATCCCCTCTTTCTTCCTTTCATCTTCCTGAATAAAAAAATGACAACATACACTTGAATCAAGTTCCTCAACAATTTTGTCTAAGTTATTAGCAAGGTAGTACATAGCTTTCAGGTATATACGCAAACTGTGAGCTTCCAAAAGGATATTAGATACGAAATATAATTGCACAGTAAGTGCAATGAGGAATAGGACAAATTTTTTGTTTGTATTCAGTCGATTGCAAGTCTCTCATCCCATCTCCAGTGTAGACTAGACGCATTGCTATTATTTTTATTTTAAGCTACAATTTTAAACAGTCTCTCAAAATCCATAAATAATTAAAACTTAACACTAAGTAATATACAGTAGTTTTTAATGTCAACTGCACATTGCATGGATGACTGACATTTCTAATTCTTCCAAATAAGTTTTACTCTATCTGGAGACCTGGGATTCATTGCCAAGCATAGGATTGCTTTTTAAGAAGTATTTCATCATGTCATAAATATCAGGTTCCTTGAAATTGCAATTCACAGCCATTAGTGAACTTTCTGCAACATGGACTTTAATTTTTTAAGCAGTATATTGTATCTTGCAGTCCCTCTTGATATTGAATACTTTAAGTAATAAGTGTAGTGCTATTCTTTTCTACATAAGAGTAGTGTAGCTGTAGTCATTCACACAAAGAAAACATCTTTATTCCATAGCTACTGGCAAGTTCAAGCTGCCAAAGGTCAAGATGTGCATGCACATATATGAAAGCACCTCAGGAAAACCTTTGCTTTAGTTTTTAGAAATGTACGTTTTCAAACTAATTAAAAGTTTATTAGGGAATCCTCAAATCTAATTAGAGAATAGGCTCAATATCTCCTTCCCTATAGATATCTTTTTCTCTTTAAGTATAATACTAAACTTTGTCTAAGTTATTTAATATCAACTTCACAGAAATCTTAATGACTAGGAAGTACCTTGCCTACAGGCACTATTTTGTCTTTACTGTTTTTGTCTTTATGTCTATGAAGAGCTGATACAGGCATGGTAAAACAACAAGGGCAAGAGGGTCTGTGAGGGGAGAAGAGCTTGTCACTGATCTTTGCATATAGCTTTAAATTAAGAGAGCTGAAGAGATGCTACAGCTATAGCAGGTGGCAAATAGGGAGTCATCTTTTAAGAGATTAAACTTTTCTGACTGGCATATCTTTGGCTATGAGGTTGTAAGTAAAACATCACTGTAGTATCTAAGAAAACACAAGCAAGCAAGGATGTCTCAGAAAGGTGAAATACACACAGAAAAAACCCCCACCGATTTGTAATAGCCGCTCAGAAATGTGCCAGAACCAGAAATTGCAATTGTATCTTCAACACCAAATCAGAGACAGAATTTTTACTTCTCATTCTACAATTGATGAATGTTCTCTCCCTGCATATTCACTGTTTTCCTAACTAGCAGTGCGTGTACTAAAAGGATATGTTTCACTTGGCTGACCGCGGGATAACCTTACAACATTACTGAAAGAACAATAAAAACCACCAACTATGACATTGGGCTATGGACTCATCAGTTCATTCTGACATTTCAAACAAGATTCAATTGCAATAAATGCTATTGTCTGCATTTACTTGTGTACCCTATTTAGTTATCTGCCTTGCTCTTTCATTTGTCTGTTTAGAAGTCTCTTACTTATGTGTGATAAATATGCACATTCATAATTTCTTTTTACTAATGCTACCTTTCTGCCAACAAGTTGTTGCAATGTTATCTCACTGATCATCTATGAAAATAATGCACTATTAGAGGAAAAGAGGAGTCTTTACTGAAATGCCAATTGCTCCCCACTCAATACTTTCCAGTTCCAGGCCTGGCAAGAGCTTGAAAATGCCTCTTTTTAAGATATTGTCAGCATTTCATTTCATCATCATTCAGATAATTTTCAGTTTTCCAGTCATTCAAACAGTAGAGGTTCCCACTTCAATACTTACAGAAAAGTAACTGTTCAAGACCAAGGGCAATGGCATTACCATCACAGTGTCAGTAAGATTGCCCTCAGTTTGATCAGCTTCTGTGTGCTAGGACAGAATTTAATGCTAGAACATCCACAGAGAAGGATCTGTTTATATACTGTTTGGCAAAAATTGTGTTTAGGATATAAGGCACTAGAAATAAGTCACATACATAATATGAAAAAGTTTTAACATACCAAAATAATACCATATAACAGCACAAGTCAAATCCAAAATAAACCAAGACAGCGTCTAAAAAGAGTTTTATTTACTATGCTGCTGCTAAAAGTGAACAGCTGAAAATATCCCTTTTCAGCTTTTATAGGTCACTCTGCAATTTCCAAAAACAGAACACCTCCTATGGTGCTTTTAGCTCAAAATAGAATTTTCTTCTATGCAAAACTACGTGGTACAAGGCCTTACAAAATGTTTATGTTTTTATTCTAACTTTAGATAAATAGTTATAGTAAACATCTTTATTCACAATCTGGCAAAAAAGCCATCCATGCTCTAAAGGGGAACAAAAGAACTCTACAGAGTAATGTGAAGTTGTCTAATAGTGTCTTTATGAACTGAGACACATCTGATTTATATCAACCTGAAGCTAATCAACTCTAAAATAAATTCACAGTTAAGAAAAAACTGAACAGGAAGAAAAATTAAGTAAAAAATTTCAAGTAACTGTACAAGTCTTCAACATTATTATGTAAATAAAGATGGTGATAGTTTGATGTTTAAGCTAGATAAAACCATTTAAGCTGGCTAAAATATCATATAATATTTAGATTTTATATTTAGATAGTTATAACAGAACTGGAAAAGTCTGAAATTTTTTACCTGACTACTCCAAGTTAATAGTAGTGAAAAATTACACAAGTGACTTTCAATTTTAGATTTTGAAATTACACGGGAGAGGGGAATTTTCTAAGCACTTTCTTTTCCATAAACGTCTTAA
The DNA here is from genome assembly GCA_002909625.1 of Bambusicola thoracicus. Taxonomy (NCBI): domain Eukaryota; kingdom Metazoa; phylum Chordata; class Aves; order Galliformes; family Phasianidae; genus Bambusicola; species Bambusicola thoracicus. The sequence goes on along the minus strand of PPHD01001153.1, from coordinate 29,109 downwards.
TTTTTCATGACTGACACAGTAGTGACAATTAATAAAGGAATCTGGAAATCACCTACAATGTCAGCTGCTTGTGGATTAACTCCAGGTTTGTCCCTTGGCTCTCATTTTCAGTGTCTGAGTTTTTCCAGATGCAATAGCAACAATCCCACCAATTCAGAAACATTTTATCTTCATTTGTTCATAGATCGTTCTAGCTTAGGTCTTGATTCCTTCTTCCAAGGACCTGCACAGTACAGATTTTAGATTGCAAAATTTAGTAAATCCATTTTATTGTCACCCAGTAATCCTCCAAGTCTGTTTCCAAATAGAAGAAAAATGTAAGAAAATCACAAATAAATTTACTTGGAGAAAAGTCTTCAAAACAGAACTACGTATGCCATGAGCTAACATGACCAATAGTCACCATGTGATTCTGAAGACAATTCAGTGCATTTGTGCAGAGAAGAAAAGTATTTCTAAGTTATGGTATTCCTATTATTACATTTAACTCCTGCTTTTCCATGAAAAGAGGCTCATGTCAGAAATAGGGCTTGCTGATTTTTTAGCCATTTCTCAAAACAAAGAATTTAGACTGTCTAACTTAACATCTATTTCACTGCAAAGCTTACTGGTCAGGCAAGAATTGTCTCTCTTCTAACTTTCCCCCAAGGTCATACACTCCCATGAGCGCTATATCATGCACAGGTAGAAACTGGATGAAGAAGATGCGTGTTTTACTAATGAAATGATTACATCCTTAAACACTTCCTTAAGGAACAGTAAAATGCAGGATCAAAATCAACTTGGCAGTGCTTTTTCAACTAAACAATCCCAGCTCTCTAGAAAAGTCCAAGTTTTCTGACTCCATGTTCAGTTACCCAGTAACAGAATTTATAGCTGCAAGCACGACATTGAGTTTTTATTCTTATTATTATGCATTTTAAATTCATTCTATTTCTCATTGCATTAATATGGGAAGCACTATTCAAAATACTTTATCTATGACATTCAACTCAGTAAAATATCAAAGAACTTGAGTGAGAGACTGCACATGAAGGGAAAGATAGGAAATGTTTTAAATACAATAATTCACATTAAATGGCATGATTATTGAGACCAAACTGTGAAAAAATTTCAGAGTACATACAAATCCTTAGTCAGGCAAGGTTCTAATCAAGAACAGCCAGGGACCAGTTCAGCATTAATACTGGTTGTTCTATACATCAAAATATCACTAAGGCAAATTGCTTGAATTCTTAAGAATGTTTCCTTAGGAAGTGGCAGTTTCCTGCTCGCATACTAACCAGCTTTTAGAGATGTTTTTATATCTAAAAACAGACAACATCTAAGTTGCCTGATAGCAGAATTAAGTGGTAACACAGTGACTTGGCTACTGGTTTAATTCAACTCTTTCATTTGTGAGAAATGCCACCCACTTCTCTCAAGCTAGACAAAGCAGATCACAAGCAATAAAGGAAATTCCGTGATGAAGATCTTTATTATCTGGTCTAATATAACCAGGACTTTTTTTACCCTTCTATCTAAATGCAAAAACAAACAAACAAACAAAAAGTTATCTGCTTTTATCAGAAAAGGTCAGAGAACTAGATAACTTGCTGCACTCTCTGAGATCCTTACAATGTATGGTTACTTAGCAGACTCTTCTGCACAATTTCTATTGCTACCAGAATGCTTAGAAACAACTATTTTTTCAGCATGGTATTTATCTCCAACCAGCTGATGGGAAAAAGCAAAACAAAAGCTAGCATTTCCGTAGTAGCCAGAAACAGACAGTTTCAGAAAATGCCAGAAAGTGACATTGTGATGACTATAAAAGTGACTCATTCACACTGACAGCCCAGGAAATGGAAGGGAGAGAAAAAAAAGAAAAAAGACAAAGAATACAGTGCATGGAAGAACAAACAGCAGGAGATAGGCTATGTGTAGTCAGAAGCTAAATTTAGCACTGCCTGAAATTGAAGGTAAGGAAGTCTAATTAGACATGATTATAGCACCTCTGACATAAAAACAGACTTTTATTAGCTCACCATCGTTCTCAGGTATTATGTTTGCCCTGTAGTATCTTGTACCACCCACCAGGAGCTGTATGACAGATGATTAATAGAACATACCTGTAGCATTGTCTCTCAGCTTGTTAAGTCAGTGAGTTGCCTGAAAGCATGTTTACTGCACGTAGCTAATTGAATTATCATGTTTACTTACTGTCTATTGCATCATTTATTAATTCTAACAAAACTATGTCCGTTTAAATTGAAAGGCAAGTCACAGGCTATGCAAAACATATCTTTGAGACGCATCTGCATCCTAGTCCTGAAAACACCAGCTTAGCCCAAGAAACAAGTCAATTTAATTGACCAACATTATTTCTGTTTGGTAAGATGTATCCCACAATATTGCGTCATTATGTCATCGTCTTTGGGGGATAGTTACTAAAGGTCTGTTTTAATATTTTTTCTTTCCTAGCTCCTGTTTTTTAGAACAATGACACATTACGCACAGCAAGAATGCAAGAGCTAAGTCACCTTCCCAGCCTTACCAAACCACACTGCTGCTAAGATTTATTTCCAGAGTAAACTCCTTAATGATTACAGATCTCAAATTCAGCTTAAACAGTTTACTGCGGATATAGATATTTGTCACCTTCACAGGTGATCACAAACTCTCTCCTAGTAGAATTGAAGAACATGAAGAAGGTTACAAAGGGAAAAGGACAACAATTCTTCCCAAGTGCATGCTTAGAAGTTACGTAAGCTTGCCTTAGATGCTCATATCTGTACAGACAGCTTGGACTTCCTGTCTTTGCAACTGTCCGTAAGGCATTCAGGAAGGAAGGTTTATATCTTTATATGTTTTCCATGAAGTACTTTGATGACTAATTTCTATAGTACTGAGTCACACTGACCTTTCACATACTCTCCCCATCTAAACTGTTGTCCTCTCTACTTTTCTCATTGTTACATGCCTTTTCCTCCATTAAGTTACATTTTCTAGAACCATTATTTAAATGTTAGGCTGGTGGGTTTTTGTTGTTATTTTTTAATACAGATTAGTATCACTTTTTCATTAAACAGTTAATGAAAATGAATTTTATGCAGATTCTTAAATAAGATATTAAAGAAGCCAGCAGTGATGGTCAGACCACCACAGTCTGCAAGCCTCATTCACTATCCTATTTCTTGTTCAAGTGTATTATTTATTTTATTTATTTGAGAATTTCTCTAATACACTGTGAGTGAAATTGGTTTTTACTAACATCAGATTAATTTGACTCTCCTAAAATGTTCTCATAGTATTAATTGCTCCAAATGTTACAAACCTTAGAAGGATTTGAAATAGCCTGGCAGAATCAAGTCTGAGTCAACCCCCCCCTTGAAGTTGCTGGCCAAGAGGAATTGTTTTAATTAGAGCATTTTTTCTCTTTTCTTCTCTTCAAACTGCAACTGATGGCTTTCTTAGAATAATCTTAAACTTATTAGGAACTAAAAATATCTTAATCTGGCATTCTGACAACCAAAGATGAGTTGCATTAATATCTGTAAAGCTACATTAATTGCTGTCCTGTTTCAGATCTCTGTACAGAAGTCTTCCTTTTTGCAGAACATATTGCTGGACTTTGAAACTAAATATTTGAGTACTGCACCTATCACATTCTAAAGAAAACCTAACAGCAGACACTTTTCTACCAGCTAAAAGAAAAAAAAAAAAAAGAATTTAAAAACAAAGTATATCACAAAGTACTTACCGAACTCCTAGAAATGGTTCTTGAACTCAGAAAGAATTCCTGAATCAGTGCTGAATGTGATCCTCCCCTACTAATTCACATTTAAGATAATATGTGGGGGTGTGGTGTAAAACTACAAGGGCAAAACTGCAACCTGATCTTCTTAGAGCAGCCCCCTGCCTGTTGATTCATCAGCTAGTCGTCGTTGCTTTCATAGAGCACAGAGGTTTACTCTGGGTAGAAGTCAGAGATCTGCAGCAGCAGCCGGGAAGTTTCCTGTTTGTTCTCAGATCTGCCTGCAGTTTAGACCAATTGCTTTCTAAAGAGCACTAGCTAACTCGAAATACACTTGTAAAGAACAGCATACAGACTGTAGAATATTCTATTATTTGCTCCTAGCAGACTTTGATTCAGGAGGATGCCTTATTCACTGCATATTTAAGATATAGACATTGTAGTTTATAACTGGTGTCTTTTTCTGTTTGTTGTTTTTTTTAATGTTTATCTGTTTTTAAATAAAGTCATGCTATGCACACTAGATCAAGACTACATTCACTGCAGTATCTGGAGACTGGCTATACTGCCTTTAGTAAAATAAATACAGTCTTTCTGTGAAATACTCTAGTACGTGCTAAAACTAAAGGTAAACATAATTACAATATACAAGCCTTTCCTCAGCCACAGAACTCCTGTAAGACAGAGACATTTAACTCGTCCATATAAAGACAGTAGATTAGAATCCTATTCCTGGACACAACACAATGGGAATTTCACAAGTAGTGAATTTAATAACAACAGAGCCAGAAGAAACAGATGAAGAACAATAACTTATACAACCAGCAGCTGTAACTAACTGTAATTATTTCCAGGCAAAGACAAACAAGGGAGTCAAATCACTTTCGTGGAGGACTTACATTCGCATGTTCATCAACATCCTGAAACAGATAGGAAGTTTCTCACAGCCAATTAACAGGCTTATTTGTTCTGAAACAAATAGAAGTGCTTCCAGTAGCATTTTGGATATTCTATCTGTTCCTGGAATGTAAGTATGTCTGCAACATATCTCAGGGCAAAGTCAGTAGCCAGCTGAGTTGACCAACAATTTACTGGGTCAATAATCAAATGGATTACCTTCCCCGAGATGGACTAGAAGCACTCAAAATGTAAAAGTGCAGCTTAAATACTGGGGGTTGGGTTCTGCTATACAGTTACTTATTACCAGCTCCTAGCTCAGATAAAGGGGAGAGCAATCCCTTTCAGGAGAAGCTAGCCAAATGGAAGCAGTTAGTCTGTCACGTGTGTAACATTAAACCTTTGAAAAACATTTTGGGGGGCCCATGCATTAGGAACTGATATCTGGTAGTGCAATCTGTACATCTCTTTAAAGGTCATAAGTAAGATGGACCAGAACAGACGTACTAAAATGATAAAATGATTTTTCAAAAAATCTGCCTATAAATTTATAATAGAAATAAAATCAACTAGGTTCCCAAAAATGACACACCTCATCATTCTGATATTCTCAGAATTCATTTACATGGATGAACAGGAATTCAAATTTACTCCACTATGCAAGGTAATTACATTGGAACTGCTTTGCGCGCAACCACACTGGATACTGAGTGGGCTTAATTTACCCCGCCTGTCCAAAAATATTTCAAATCTAGGGACTTGACCTGGTCTAAACTTAATGTGGGCTTTTTTGTTTTTAATGAGAAATGCTGATTTATTTAGAGAACGTGCAAAACATTTTTGCAGGTTTCCATCATAATGTATCAGCACCATTTCTTCTTTTCCCCAGAAATCTTGCTTGGGTCACTCAGAGTTAGTGTGCAAAATAATATTCCAGTCCACTTTGCATACTACTTTCTGCTGGCCTATTTTGAAATGAATAAGGGTTTGAAAGTCAAAGTAAAGTCCAGAGAGCGTTTATGTGATTATTATCCTATAGCCAGGATAGCTTTACTCAAAGAGTACACCCCAGAACATCACAGACTGGGGAAGAGCAGGAAAAGCCCAGCAGAAAGGCCTGAAGAACAGCAAACAAGACCAGAGTTCATAAATGCTTTCAAGATCATTCATATCTCCAAGAATTTCCATTAAGAAATCTGACACAAACGTAGTTTATACCGTAACTGTGCCCCCCAAACAGTCTTACAGTTCTATTTTTTTTTAATGGCCTCCCTGCCTTTCTACCAGTAAACAGATATATGGTACCAGCAGGACATCAGGAAGATAGAAAGAAAATGGTTAATAACTAACCTCATAGCTGAAGAGTACTGAAGCAGCAGTCATCTGGAATTTCTGTCATCAGTCTGAGTTGAAGATTACAGAGGCTGAAAGGGACAGAGGGGGAGAGACAGTGAGCTTCAGATTTAAATTTTCCAGTACTATGCAGCTTTACTTTATTCATGCAACAGTTGTAAGTCTTAGCAAAATGTTATACTTGAATGAAGTGGTGTTCAGAAACAAAAATTACATGCAGATATCAAATATTGCTATTTTACTATGAAAAAATGCAGGCAAAGCAATACAAAATTATACACAAAGTTTTATGCATGCATATACAATACGCATTATATACAATAATATACATATACAATACATTATTTTAGAGAAATCTATAATCCACGAGACAAGACTGACAATAAAACACAGCTGGAGAAACGCAGAAGTATTTGCCTATGCAAGCTGTTCTTCAGGTCACAACACAAGTGGCTCTGTCAGTGAGGGTGTGACACTGCTTGCATTCTTCTTCAACAATATTTCTGATATTTTATTGCCCCCTAGTGATACCAATTCATTTTTCCATTGCTTAATTCTTTTACAAATTTCCATAGAAAAGTGTCCTGTCTCCTGCCTTTAATAAATTAAATCATAACTTAATACATTATCTTTGTGCTTGAATTGGGTGAATAAATACAAGTATTTCTCAAACCTCATAAGAAACTATTCTCAATCTTCATAAGGAACTAGACAGCAACCTTACAGGAAAAATACCATCAGCATGGTTGGCTTGTTCCACGGATCTTAAAAAGTAAAAAGTGAGAGGTAGTAGTCACTATCTGATCATATATGGCAAAAGCTCCAAAATGACTTTTCCTCAGTGCAGAAGATATTGTGCCTGCATAACTTCTGAAAGACAAAATGTTGCTATTTTTTTCCATGCACAATGACATGCCACAGCAAAATGTTGTAAACTGGAGATCAACCACCTAGCACAGACTCCACGTCTGCATGGCTAGTAGTTAGTTTTGTAGTCAAGCATCAAATTATTTTGCAATTAGTTCATCCTTTTTAAGGCAGCTGAAGTGAACGGAGAATATGCTTGTTTTTCCATCTGAGGTCATCTATAGGCAATGACATGCAACTTCAAGACTGTTTCTGGGTTATAAAAGAGGAAACTTAGGTAAGCTCCTTTTAGTAAGATGGAGTTTTGCAAGTAGCTCTGTTAACTGTTCCGTACCATATCTCTTTCGTTGTTTGTGTTGTGGTCTTTAAATCATTTAATATTTAAAACTCACATTAAAAACCATGAAGAAAAAACTATGAAAGGATAATAAGAACCCAGCAGCTGGCCCTTGAAGACCTGTCCCTACAACACACTCCTCCCCTTTTCCTCCCTGCTCTGTAACTTCCTGTTCTTACAAAGAAACCATGCCTATCTTTAGTGTTTTCTATAGACTAAAAATGGAACGAACAGAAAGGACGGTTGTATATTCTGATAACAGAGTATTGTACTATCTCAAATAAGGAAAATGCATTTGCCAGCAATGCTTCCGTTCTCACTTCATCATTCATCTCCAAAGGTAGACTCTTCAAATGCTACTATTTACTGCAACCTTAAATGTCTGGGAAGCAGCACTCATAACAAGCCAGGGGATGTGTATGTTTTGGAGGTTTAGATAGGGGTGAGAAGAGGAAAGGAAATGACAGATGAGAGGCAACTGCTAATCAGATCCATTCCTTACTGGATGCAGAGTTTCTTCCTCGGAAATACTGAAGCTGTTTCAGAAGGAGCAAGGAATACATTCAGCATCTGCTTTTAAAATGTATCCTTTTCCTGGTCAAAAACTATTACCTCTTGCCAAAGGGCCAGATGTGAGAAACTTGGAAATTCTTGTTTTATCTGGACAGCTGCTCCCTTCCTCATTCTTTAAAATATCCTACTTACCTAAATCTGCTTTTCAGGTAAAAAAGTAATAATAATGAATCTTTGAGCTGAATCAGAGTTCCTCTTTAACTAGTACTTCATACAAGCAGCTTTATGAAAAACAACACTAAATGCACTGTCTCATCATGAGTTTTGATCCCTTAGTCTCCTTAGCAAGCTGGCTGTGCTTGTGGATGGCACTTCTGATAAACACAGTACGTACCCCATTTTTCTGAGCCAAAAGGTACATCACAGTAACTTTATTTTTGCAGCACTGTAAAATCTCTTCTAAATATTTTTTTCAAGTTTTCTATTTTTCAAGTTTTCCCATTATTTTGGTCCATTCTGCTTTAAAATGTGATTGAGAGTAACCTACATTTCTCAGTCTGAGGATGTACCACGCTTCTCAGTAGTTTGAAGCAGAGGCCCAGAAGGACTACTGAGCCTTGAGCAAGTAAACACATCGTAACTTCCACTGCACAGACTTTAAACTTGTTCTCAAAGTTGTGCTGTCAGTTCTTAATCAGTTTTTCGTTTTATTTCTCTATTTATGATCTTACATAATTTTACAATTATTTCTTCATTCACTGATTTCCAAATGGTAAAATAGTAGGAAACTTGGACATGCTTTAAAGCTGAAATTCTAGTTCTTATCACTAGCTTTTTGAAAAGCCCAGACACAAGCTACTTCCTTAGTACAATTACAACTGTAACATATATCACATAGCATTTTGAATAATAGCAGTATTTGAAGAATCAGTACCAACAAAAAAACCTGAATAACTGAGGAAGTAAGGGGTCAGGTCAGTACCAGATACCACTCATTCTCTAGAGCCAGAAGCTATGTGAGATTTGAATTGCATTACAAAATTTACATTGACTTTAATTAAAATAGAATCAGGTATGCAAGAGTGGTATGAATTTTGTCACCTTCCTTACACATGGAAAATTTTTTAACTCTTTTTGACCTTTATTTCATTTATTTGATAAAAATGGAAAGTATTTTCCATCATACAGCAGCATTTATCCCTAACGTAGATCTTATCTGAAGCAAAATGTGTAAAAGGTATTGCCAGTTGAACTCTTGTTATATTTAAATTATCAAAACTTACATTAAATGCTGCACGATCTCAATTAACAACGTCTCAATGGAGAAATAATTGTTTTAAAGTAATTTAATCCTCACTTGGCTCACATACCATGTCAAATTTTGAAAGATGTATCGGCTAATTCAACATCTACATAATTTTAATTAATCACCTATTCATTGTGGTTTCCATTCTCATGCATCCCCTACTTATCATCAGTTCAGTATTTCACTAAGAATCTTAGGAAATAAGCCTCCCTTTCCATCTATGTCCTTTAGCATTCATAAAAATGTGGATTAAGTCTAAAATTTCCTGGCTTAGTCACTGGATGTCACTGTTGCAGCACTAAGTAGTTATTTTATCCGGAAACAGGAGGAAAAATTACTTATTTTTATTTTTTAAAGGATTTCTTTCTCGTTCAGGATGAAGCTTGTATGACTTTTATTCTAGACGAGATCAGGCCTTAGGATAAATTTATGCTTTGAGGAAAAACAGACCATTCTACTAGCTCAGTTTCCATTTCAGAACTGTTTCTTTTTTAGTGAGAAAGCATGCACGTTCTTTGCTTTTGTTGCTCTAATAAGAGCTTTATTTCTGGATATATTTTTTATATATATGCAAAAACGCACAATTCTGTTAGCATATATACACAATAATGCCATAATTATATGCATGTATGTATGCATATATAACATTGACATAATATTTCTAAAAAACATTCAAAAATATTTTACTGTGTAGGTCTATATAAAAAATTAAATGTAATGAGTAATTATTGAAAATATTACAACATCTCTTGCCTTAGTTGGCTTGAGGAAAAGCTAAACAGTAAGAGAAACATTAATCTACGTTTGTAATCTTCAAGCTTGAGTAACTTAAACATGCATTAGTAAGAAGTCAGCCTTCTTATAGATACTTTTCCAAACCCCCTTGATATGTGTTATATCAGCATTACAGTTATCAACTATAGATGTACTGTCATAGCAGTGTTCAGCTGTTTCCATCCCTTGATTAAATTAATTGAAATGAAACTCAGTGGTACCCACATTTAGATAGATGACCAAGAACGAGCATTATTTACTGTCTTTGTACTTTCTACTGATTTCTGAGAAAGTTATGAGTATGTCTGTATATCCTTTGTCTCAATAAATGATGAACAGAAATGAAAATTATTTTCTCTGTTGTGAATTTTACTGGAAGCCACTGGTTATAAAGGCTTCTCTGAAGAGAACCTAAAGTAGTCTTCTATGACATTTTGTTTTTCTGTTTTAAACACAACAGCTTCTCACAACCTGTGAGGCTGAATACTCCTCTATGATATGGCTGGAAAATAAAGTAGGCATGAGAGATGCTCAGACCATGACATAAGGAGCAACATCAGGAGTTTCACAATATGCTTTCAGAAAAGTATTTTGAGAGGATGAGTAACTGTAGGAAATGGCAGCTGAGGACACCATGAACTGCTGCCAGCCCAGGGAATTCTAAGCAGCTAGTAACAATGTATTTACTAACAAACTTTCCACATTTGAACCTACTCCTCAGCCCTCGCTGCTGCAATGTCAAATCTGCTTCCTTCTGCTCACCCCACTTCAAACACCATGTCATTATGTTCTTGCCTAGAGTGGCTCTTCAGCGTGCTTGCCCTAGTTGTTATTTGTATGTTCCATCCTCTTGCTCACATCTAATGACTATACCAGCTATAGAAAGAAAATGCAACCAGCTGAGCAGCAAACTGAAGGACTGGTAGAAAAACAGAACAAAGCATTATGACCAACTCCTGTAATGAAGACCTGCACTATTCCCTAAGTCTGGTCACTACTTCCCCAACTCACTGGCTTGCAGACAGCCCAAGCATGTACTTGGAGAGGAAAAAGCTTCTTTAGAAGATTCAGAGAACACTTCTTGAAAATGCTGCACACAACTTGGCTGTCTTCAGCTGCTATCTTAGAAAACCTGTCTATGCCTAACAAGCTCCTGAGGTGTTCTCATGAGAAAAAAGCAGACTACTGAAAACAGCCAATTGCTCCTGTGTGACAGTCCTATTGCAGTGCACTTACCTACCAGAGGATTATTTACATGGCAACTGCAACTCCTAGAAGGCATAGAACAATTGTCTGTCCTGTGCCATGCTTATACTTTCCGTGAAGCTAAGGACAATCAGTGCTTCTCAGGTAACAGAATACTAATCCACCTTCAGCAAAGTTCATGCTGCCTAGCAGTGAGACAAAAATCTCATTTTCCCAGTATTAATATTTTTTCCAGCAACTGAGATAAGTAATACATTATGAGCAGATTAAACATGGAAAGGAAGTCTAAACGTCAGTTTGATTTTGAAGAGACAGGTTATAAAAAGGACAATGGACAAAGGAAGAATTCCTATCAGATAAAGCAAGTATGAGATTATCTGAATAGAAAATCAAAATAGTTCCAATGAAAATTTACAAAAAATGTTTATAACGCAACCCTATCCATAAGCATCTAGAAATTCACAACACGTTTACATCTTTGGATTTTATTACATACCAGAAGAAGATGAAGATCAGAGGTGTTTCGCTAAGTCACAGGCTGGACCAATTAACAGACCTGCACTGAAACCATGAAGTACTGGCAGCGTCACAGAATTTCCAGCTGCAGTCAGCAGCTCCTTTCTTTGGTAGAGAAATGACTTCAACTAATATACAGGGTTCAACACACTTCCTATGAGAAACAGTTTCATGGTGCACCAACAAAAATAAAAAACTTTAAAGAGATCTTTTGCAAGATTGTCTGTCTCAAGAGACAGGAAACGGAACATAATGCTATTCACAAGAGTTTTCCATTTGGGCTTAATCTTTTCAAAATGAAGAGTAAACATCTGGGATGCTGACCAGCCAAAAGCTCTTAAGCACATGCTTATCTCTAAAACACACGAGTAATAATGCTGCAAGAAGGAAGTATTTTTTCAAAAGAGAGAAATATTTCACTGCAATCTACATTAAACTGTACTTACTACTGCATTTTTCTTTCATCGGCAAAAGTATATTGGTCAGTAACTGGATTAATGAATCAAATGAAAATCTATCCATAATAATTTTGTAATAGTAATAAATAAATTAATGCCGGCCAGTTCAAGTGAAATATTTACTAATGGCACTACCAGAGAAAAAGTCAGATTGGAAATGTTAGCAAAGTGTGTGCCATCTGCAGAAAGCTGATGGTATCATTACATTGACAATAGAATGATGCTGTATCAATAACAACATAAAACAGTATTTTTGCAAGTCATTCATTGGAACCACGTGCATCCTTTGTAAAACAAAGTTAAACACAGCTGTTCTCAAAGAATTTCTATTTAAGATGTGGAAATTCATATGGTTTCTAAGGAAAACATCCAATTTAATTTCTGTAAAATACTAGCTGGTTGAGAAGTAGTTTTAAATGACAAGCATCTCCCACCGAAACACCACATTCACATAAAAAGCTTTGTCATAATCACTATGAAAGACAATACAAAGTCAAAATCCATCATCACAAACAAAACCTACAGGTGGTATGTTATTTACCAATGAGATTTCCTTTTGGTACTAATTTTGTGAGACTAGTAATCAACCTTCATTAATCATTGTGAAACTGGATCAAGAGCTGAAGTCTCCATCCACATTCCCTGAATTAGACCTTTTTAATAAGAAAACATGTAGAGAAGAAGGATTTTTCATAAAGCTTGGGTGCTGTTGGGAAAAGAAGATTAAGCATTACTCTGTATTTCTATTTGATCCTCCACAATTTCTTTCCAATACCACACAAATCTCTTTTAGATTCTGGCAGAAACCTGACAGCTTATTTGATTTCTTTACAGCGTGTGGGAGAGTAGGGGTTGTAATTTTTCCTTCCTTACACTTCAGGGTAACAAAACCCATCCAAAGCCAAGATATTGTAATACATAGTCAGCTCTAATACACTGGATGACTATTTTAATGCAAGCATACACGTTTATTTCACAGAATAATCCTCATACATGCAAGCTGCCATTGCTTGCACTTAGATTTCAAGGAAGCTCTTAATACAAATTACTTGCAGTAGTACAGATAATGAAGCAATTCCTCTCCATATCTGAACATAAGCTGAACAAACATTTCTGATCATCACCAGAGAACCTACTGAATCAAGGAAGAGGACTGTACAAGGGTAGTCAAAGTCCAATCAGAAACCTTGATTTCTTTCCTGAGATAATGGTAAGTATGTGATATGAGGTGAGGAGGGCAGGAGGCCAAATGAATACACGCAACATCTATGAATCAAGGCTATTACAAGCTGGTTGCTTTTTTTGCTGTTTCAGCTGCCTATGAATAACCTGAAGGGAAAAAAAAATTATCAGGTGAGGCAGTGATTACTACAGCCATAATATGCTTTGAGCAGGCTTTGCCATTCAGTGATAATACATAAACAATCCTCATGACTGAGTAAGTAATCTTAATACTGTAAGAGTTTACAAGGATTTACAATCCATCGTTTTCAATGGAAAAACCATCACACTGACACTGTAAATAAAGCATACTCTCACATCACTTAAGTCAGAAGGTCCAGTAATAGAGATCTCTAGTAGCTCTGCTGGTCTACCTCTCATGAGTGAAAGATAAATGACTGAGATCAGAATACATGCATTAGAAAAAAAAAAATAATGTGCGTATGCTTGAATTAATATTCAAAGAAAAAAGGTTGTGTCATACATTTCATTCACAAGCTGTGATTTCTTCTGAGTATGAATAATTTTGCTAACTGCTATTTTTAAATGCCCATTTCTGTACGTGCAGCCTTGTGCTTTCAGTTTTCTGTATAGACTGGAAGTGCCAGGTAAGTAGTGGGAAGAGCACTGTTCTGAGATACTGAACATAAAGAACTCAACACATTATCCAGAAAACTGCAGAAACTAAGAATATTCCTTTACTTGGAACAGAAGTATGTCACAGGTCTGCAGCGCGTGAAGCATACTAACAACTGTGTTGCATTTCCTACCTAGTCAGGACAGAAGAATTTTTGAATGCAAATCATTCTCAGAAGCATTTTTTGTTTATCTTGAGGATCAAAGTTGTGAAAATATTTCAGTTATGCTTTAAAGAAATAACTTAATTCCCCCTCTTTGTGTCTGCAGAAGGGAACGAGGCGATAGTAATGGGCACCTAAGCACAGGAATCCTGTAACTGCACTACTGCATCCATTTCATTTATCAAGCCCACAAAGCAGAACAACAAATGATTTAATCCAAAGCATGCCAAATTACAAACTTTTCTCTCATTTTTATTCCTTTAATGATGAACTAGCAAAAGAAAAGTTGAAGTGTCGACATATGATCAATAAAATGAACTTGAATAGGACATGAATGGGGTTTTAATTCTTCAAATGCTGAAGTTCAAGATAAGAAAAATGAAGTTTTTTCAGGACTTGTTCCAGGTAGGTATGCAAGAGGATGTATATCCATTCAGACAACAGGGCAACAGCATTTTTAAAATTCAAGGTTCACTTCATTTCTTTTAGTGTGGTTCAGATGAGGTCAAATTTAATGAGAAAACAAGACAAAGCATCTTTCTGAGTAACAGGCCATTCATGAGGAAAGTAATATTTGTGAATACATGCACAAGAACACATACAGTTTAATCTTTCTTTTCTTCTACACTACTATTATGATTTTGTTCCTCAACATGAAGCCCATTAGTTCAGGTCAGTAGGCAATTTATTGGCAGGTTGTGTCCAAATTTAACAAATAATCAAGAACACGGGCATTGTCCTGACTAATGTGTTCTGTCGTTTAAAAAAAAATCTCACCGGTTTTTCAACTGTGTTGTTCGGACACGAATAGCAAGCAGGTGGACAGGCCAGCTGGAAAGAAGGAAAAAAAAAATCCAGAAAAGTTGCAATTGCCCACAGCAAGAGACACATTTATTTAAAGACGAACCCCTACAGAGATTTTTACGTGTATTTTTGGAAATAAAAATATTCATGCTAAATCAGGTTCGCCTCTCAGTAAACATTCTTTTTTTCCAAAAACTAAATTGCCTTATGCTAAACATAGCCTATTATCATATATATACATGTATCATCTAAGTAAGTTCCCTAGATTTTTACAGGGAGTATACACATTTGATTTTCTTATCAAAATCTTCCTCAGCTATCAATCTTGTGCTTATAGGAGATACCAGAAAAACGATTAGCCAAATATCTGCATGAGTAATGGGTTACCAGTTTTTTCTGCTTATGGAATTAAGGGGGCACTGACTAGTCAGTTAAATATTGCCTGGGTATTGAGCATATCATGAAGCATGTGCTTAACACCAAACTGTTAGGTTGTTGGTAACTGATTATTGCTGTTTGGTGAAAACCATGACACTTCACAGTACTTAAATTGGTTACCTGCTAGTTATTTTGAATAAGCATTTGTGACTTTAGTGGCAGCTTTCACTGAGAGATAAAGTGGGAAAAAATACTTTTTTTCCCTTCATCAGTGCATACCAACCTACTTTCCATGCCTCTGGAATCAAAGAAAGGCACTGCAGCTCTGAAGAAGGCAGTCTTGCTGCACAGAGCACAATCAGCCTGGAATTTTCTTCCTAGCTTGCTGATGGAGCTTTTTCCTTTATGCTAATACCTCCAAAGTGTCTAGAAAAAAAACCTGCCTAGCTTTTATTTCAAAATAGGCTTGAAAATAGAATCTACTCAGTGTAGCTTTATCATTAGGGTAATGAAACCCTGCTCTGTCAGAAGATATACAACTCAAGTTAAACAGGCAGTACAGGTAACTAAGTACAGGATGAAGACAGAACCAGGACAGGAATTGTCATTTATTTACTCACTGTCCATCTGATACACACAGACTTTAGGTACTTTGATTTTCCAAAAGGTTTAAAAAAAAAAAGCAACCACCACCACATCTGTTTTAAAATGTTGCTCAACTGTAACATAGCAAGCATTTTGTATGTGTGGTACTCTGCTATGGTTACAGAAAAAAGTCTCTTGTCCACAGAATAAATAGTTTTTGAAAAGTATATATAATATGAAAGAACTACACTGAAACTCTGGTGTTACAGTGGCTACCTGTGAGAGCATCTCTCTTCCTCCAAAATAAGAAGAGCTTCAGTGGAATGCAGGGGAACACTGAATATTTACCACTTTGCAGGCATAGAGATACTTCATCATCTGGCAAATCTCTGCAGCTGTCTGGCTCTAGAAGATTTTAGGTCCACTACTCAAGAAAAGCAGATCAGTCACTGGGGGGTGTGAAGGGAGGTATGCCCCAGTTTTGGCCTATTTTAGTGCAGAGTTAGTATTTTATGCAAGTCAACATCACGTTTTTGTAGTATTTGATAGCTGTTTTTTGAGTTGTTCTTTTTTTTTTTTTTTTTTTTTTATCCTTACATGCAATACCTTCTAGGAACTAAACATACTATATTGAGGCGTTTCAGTAGACTGGGCCAAAGAGAAACCTGTGAGGTGAAACTAGCTGGTAAAATAAAGTAATCTAAGAAAAAATAATAAGGAAAAATCAGAAAAGAAAATAAAGAAATAAACAATGATATCAGGTAAGTATGAAGTATAGTGCCACTGAGGTATTAAGACGTTAACATGGCAGTATTATTTGATTCTGTGGAAGTATAGCATAGTTCTACTTTGCATGAACAGGATTTGAAAGTTAAGAATTGCACCACATGCAATTAATAAGGATGTAATATGAAAAGTCAAATCATTAAGAAGCAATTTTATGCACGGACAATATGCAATACAGTTTTCTTCAGCAAAGCAGGTCAATTTTCACCGTGCAGAGGAAGAACACACACACTGCCTGATAGCCAAGGAATTTAATAACCCTTGTGCAACAAAGGTTTGAAGCGAACCAAAAGGGACACTGATACTGCCACAGACCTGGACAACGGCAGCAGAACTCTACACATTTCTTCAATCGAGCAATACATTGTGGAGTTTGTGGAAATGAACAAGACTGCACAAATATAAGCACTCTATTTCAGCAGTGCAGAGCAGAGGGCTAAGCCCACATTCCCTAAAGAGTCCGTGGAGATACTCAAAACTCACCTGGACACTTCGCTTTGTAATCTACTATAGGGAACCTGCTTTAAGGGGGAAGGGATTGCAATTGGAATAGGTGTTGTCCAGAGATCCCTTCCAATCCCTGTGATTCTGTGATATCTGTGATTCTGTGATATCTGAACAATGTTCTAACATGGCTGGCTATTTACGCAGAACCACATCCTCGACACACAACCATTAAAATGAATTATTACTATTGAATCATCAATTCTGAGACATGTAACGAGAAGATCAGACTGCTTTATGGCCAAGACTCCAACATATTTTCCTCAGACTTGGAGTACCGTACAGGCTTCAAAACTTAAGTCAGACCACACACAGGCTCCCCACTCAGACTTCTCCTACTCCATTTAAAACAATATCTGTTCTGAACCAGGTATCAGAGAGTTTGATGAAAAGCAGTATTTCTGGTTTCAATTTCAGAAGCGTCATAATGTCCTGCTGGTGACTAAGTGTCCTTTTTTGTCTAGGTTTAGCTGCCACATTGCCACGTTGCCTCAAGCGAGAAAGTCTGCTGTGTCAGACATTTGTATTCATCCCATAAAAAATTAGAAAACCACACCAAGCAACAGATGTTAATTCTTCTTTTAGACTTTAGGGAATAATTTATCAGCTCACATGTTTTAATGTTTCTTTCTTCATTCATTCTTTGCAACACTTGTCCAAACCTGACTTTTTGGCAGAGGTTCAATTAACATTTACAATTGACCCTTTTATCCAAAGAACAAAAAAGCATAACACTGTAACAGTAGCACAAAGTAATCCCTCTCTAGAAATAAATGATCTGTTATATATGCTGCAGGAATATATATTATGTCTTAATATCTCATACTACAGAACATGAAGTTCTGCTGTGATGTTTTCTCGTATTACCTGGCATGAATCTTGCTCATATTAAAAAGTACAATTATTTTTATTGTTTTTGACAACTGCCCTTACTACTATGTCACTTCACTGTGAAGAGCGAACCCTTCTCTCCTCTTCCCTTATCCATTCAAGATAAAGAGATGGAAAAAAATCTGTTACAGTTTATCTTCCCCGCATACACTAATAAAACCAGCAATACGCTCGAAAAACATCACGTGGTTGAATCAGTGCTCAAGGAAATCCAGATCCTTGTAAGAAAATTTAGGAATAGACAATACAGTATGTTTAACCAGTTTAAATACAACTCATTAGCAAGCAACAAAGTAGCAACTGTCATTTAATCATGGATTAAGAAGTAAAATTGAAACCAGTGAGGTCAAAAAACATTGGGGTAACAGTAATTTTGAAGGGTATTGCAGTATATTTTTACATTATGCTAGAGCAATTCTAAGTGTCAAGGCAATAATTTTTCAATAAACTGAAAAAAAAACATTGAAATTAACATAAGATGCAAAGTTCATAAAACTTACAGACAATAACAAGCCTAGAAACAATATCTGAAATATTTGGAACTGGAATAAAGGTAACTCTTTAGGAAACAAAATTATGGCAGAAACACAAAGAGTTTCTTTAAGCCCACATCAACAGAACGTATTTTTTGTACAATCTGTCTTTTATCATTATTATTTCATAGATCTTAGCTGCAAAGTGCCAGCTTGCAGAGTTTAATCCGCATTTCAGATTGTGAGCCTAGAATGTGATTTTCTTATTAAAATGCAATCCATGCTGGTAACGGTCAGGATTTACTTACTGTGTCACTGGATCTTGAAATTAACTCCAGAGCAAAGCGATGGGCTTGAATTACATGTAAAACCCATGATACCTACAAAAGCAATAAACTATCAGTTAATTTGAGCTTTTTCCCTTTTCCTTCTCTATTTTTCCCCCTCTTTAATTAGCCTTCATTTTTTGTCCATAGATCATTGATCATTTTAAGTAACGTCAGCTTTTTATTTACCCAAGTTACATTGGAATACAAGTAATAATGCTAATTCATAACAACAACAAAACATGGTCAAGAATGAAAACTGCTATTTCCAGAATTCAGAAGTACTTTAAAAAATGACACACTAACACAAAACTTCTAAAATACAAACACATGAATAGTTAGTTTTCGATACAGTATGCATTTCAGCACACGATTTAAAGAGAGATTATAAATAAAACGTTACAGAGTATGCGTTACAGTTGTGAGCATTTGATTTCAGTATTACCATGAGTTTGACAAGTAACAGCACATACCACCTAAACTATATTTATAAATAGAAAAAAAAAACAATTTGTAGTGTAGAGATGGCAGGAAGACTCCATTCAAACACCTCTCCTAACTCAGCAATGGCATCGTGACGTGTGTCAGAAGGCAAGTAAAAGTTATTCAAATAGTTTAAGTAAAAGTCAAAAAAGTAACCTCTGATACTACAACTGAGATGCTCATAACTGAGCTGAGAAAATGTCTTGCACAGATCCTATCATTTATGGCTTTGAAGAAAGTCGCCCCCAAAACCTGTACATGTCATATTGAGAGCATAGAAAGCTTGAAATTAAAGTACTTAGGTTCTTAATATTACACAGTATTGAGCAAAATACACAGAATGTTACTCTAGGTTTATTCTTTCAGATTTCCAATCTGAAGAAAAAGCAATGCAAATAATGGCCATACTTTCACAGTGAATCTCTGTTAACTTTTATTTTCAGCTGTAGCATGTTTTGATTTTTTTTAAGCTTCAGAACATCTTTTGCCACGTTCACAATTCCCCCACATCGGCAGAAGAACTGAAAGACACAGAACACCAAACCAAGTTGCTACTCAAATTTTCAAAAGCTGTTATTTAAAGCAGTGAGAGGACATCAATTGACAGAAAAAAGCCAACAGGGGCTGCCTTCTTGAAAAATGCTGAGGTACTGGAAAAAGTCTTCCCTGGAGTTTTATTCCTTCACCTCTGTTTTTTGTTGTTTTTTTTTTTCTCCTTCTTCTTTTTATTATTATTATTATTACTTTATTTTTTTTAATGGATCATATCAACAGTGTGATAATGTCACATTTCCACTGTCATTACATTCACTAAAACAATGTTGCCATTATTGATGAGGTCACTTAATTTGCTCTCCAACAGATAATACACAGAAGTGCGTAATAATACCATATTGTCTGTCTTCACTATGCTGGTATAACAAAATCATCAACAGAGAGGTGACAAAACATTACAGAAGCATGTGAAAAATCCTTGCTGATGGGCAAGCAAGTAAGAAAGCTTAGCCCTGTAATAATCAGGAGATAGCTTTATCTGGAGTAATCTGCTCAGTCTTCAATCTCATTGATTCCTGGGTGATAGAACTGAAAAATTGGCTTTGCACCATGAAAGCTAGTACAATCTTTCCCCAACTACATGGGAAAAGAAGACTGAGTTCTCAAATCCCATTAAAATATAGCTTTCATAGATTACACTCCAGACCCAGGCTTGAAGCTAAAGGTATCTACTATGACTTCCCACTGTTAAAAGGCTTTATGAATTCTCTTATTTTGTTTACTCAAAAAATCTGACATACTTGAATTCTCAAGAGCGTATTTCCTCCACTTTGCAATCAAACTATGCATTACAAATTTCATCTTCTTTTCACCTCTCCAAGGAAAAATTTGAAGGGTTGCTTCATTGACTAATAGATGTTAACAGTCAAATAAAGCATTTTGACTGTCTAATTAGACCTTTTCTGAAATTCCAACTATAGAACTCGTTCACTCTTTCACTTAATTCAATTACCGCCCATATGATATTTAAGATCTAATCTTGATTTACAGATACAAAATCACAAAGAATGTACAACATGCTCTCATAAATACATCTGGTGGTTGATTATCCTCAGCACATGGATCTTATTTCTAAAAAGAATATCTATCTATCCCTGGTTCCCAAAAAGGTAGCTGTGTTATTAATTCAGCTAAAATAAACTTCTTCCCAGCCTACTATAATTAACAAAGTCCTCCACAACTGACACCACAATTTTCCCTGTTACTAGAATGAGATTCTTTTCGTGCTTCATCTTTTCTTGTCTGCTCACTCCACAGCCAATAACTGGCTAATAACACAAGCTCACAGGAGTACTGTGAGTGGTACTAGCATTGTCAGAAATCTATTCATTTTTCAAGCTCTTCTAACAAAACTATTCTGAAGAAAACAAAAATAGGCTAAAAAAAAAAAAAAGTGTATCTAGGACCTCGTTCTGCATTTTTATATGCATGACAAAGTAAAAAGCCCTCAGAAGTCAACTGCTCAAGTAGCAGTATGGCCTGAATCTGGTATGTGGAACAAGTTCAATTCACTCCAGCCCCAAATCATATTCAATGAATGGTAGTTCAGCTAGTTCTGTGACGGAGTGAATTTTCCCATTATTAATGGACAAGATGTAGCTGATAGACCACACAGTAAAAAAGACTATAATTTTTAGACATACATTGTATCTGGATTGGAGTAAAATACTGAAGAGAAACTAAGCGGTTATCAAAAGTGAAAAGTATATTCACTTCTTTCCAAGTTTTCATTTTGATGTAGATTCCATAGAAACACAGGAAAGACAGACTAAAATAATTAAAATGTCAGAATGATTATAGATTTCTATATATATCTTATATATCTTAAGTTATAAGACTGCTGTATTAGAAGCTACTGACACTTTATTTTGTAAACATTCTAATTTCAAATGCTACACTGTATCTCAATACACACACAGTTAAGCAGCTTAGCACAAAAAGGAACTAAAGCCCTTAAAAAAATAAATTAGAAGAAATGTCAAAGCTTTGTACAACTGCTCTGTATCATAATGTTATTAATGGAAAAAATAATCTCTCCCTAACCTTAACTTCACTCCCTGCAAGACTCTTAAATCGTGCCTATATACACATCAACAAGCACTAAAATCATCAACAGACGTGAATTTGGTAAAGAAAAGATCATTAAAATGTGGGTTTGCTTTACAGAGATAATTTATCCTGAAACAGCCTTTGATCAAAGAACACCACCTTATTAAAGCTTAACATTTTATTGAGAATATACCAATACCATAATAACATTAATGCAGAAAACCAAAAACTGAAGACAGACGTGAGGAATACCAGTATATTAGCAATAAGGGCTTCAACTGAAGAGCAAATGGTCTCAGGTAAATGCTCTATTACCTAGTCTGCTCGCTGTTTTGTCCATTTACTCTCATTCTTAAAAATACAACAACAGAAGGAACTTGAGGGGTCTGAACTTTCAATTCTCACAGCAAGAAAAAACAAATCTGAAGTTCTGCATAAATCAATCAATCAAACAATAATGATCAAATAGTAAACAACAAAGTAAGAAAACAACCCGCAACCAACAGACATCACCTGGAATATTTCTTTCTTTGTCCCCATCCACCTTCTCACACAAACTCTGTTTTTTCATAAGATCATGTCACCAGATTCCTTTAGGAAACAGCGTCTTTGTTTCATTTGAGTGACACTATTCACCAGCTTGAGCCCCAGTCTCTGTTTAGCTGGCTCACTCATTTCGGACACACAGCTTGTAACATACCATTTTTGTAGGTGAAAAGGGGGAACATAGAAACAGTTTCTGGAAGTCTTGTGCTTTTTCTGAATATAAAATTATTTCCATAAGGTAAAAATCTTTCTCAATAGCAAACTTAAAAACAAACAACAAATCTAACACATAGAGAAGAAGCCTTATTTCCTGTGATTGAGCTCCTTTCCAAATTTAACTTAGTAACTAAGCATTTTCCCACAGGATAAAAAAAAAAATAATGAAATTCTCTTTTGACTTTCTGGAGGTATAACATACTTTATAGAAACTAAGAACATTATTATTGACTGTGTTTAATGAGATTTATCGAGATAGATGCTAGGCAAGAAATAGCAGAATATGTGGTAAGATTCCAGAAGATGAAGCAAATAATTCTTAATTATTGCTTCAATCAACTGGTACTACAGCTGTAGTCTTATATGTTTTAGAATTGAGATAGTACAAATTTAATTTCAATTTTCATATAGATATTGGATCAAAAACATACTTTTGCAGCATGCAAATAACATATCATGCCAATAGGAAAAAAAGCTTGGCTAGTTAATGCATGAAGGAGTATTTCAAAGTACAAAGTGCACAGCAAGAACCAAGGTCAATTCAAATCCACCTACCTGCGCTTTCTAAAGATTTAGAGCACTTAAGCTTCATCAGCTGCAGCTCATGTCTTGTTTAAAGGTTGTGGCAAGCTGCCCTTTCAACTCCTCCAATCCTATACTTGAACATTAACTAAAAATGCCAAAAGCAAAGCCTCTGAAAAATCAGAATAAGTATATCAATTTGAAGTGATCACTTAGATTTGCAGAGAGCACATGATTACGTTAGAAAGAAATGAAATATTCCCACTGTTTTTCTGCCCATTCATCCAGTCCCTGCTATGTCCTGCATGTGATAGAAACGATGAGGTAGAGGGAGAATCAATAGCTTTATACTGTCGGTTCTCTAACAAGACTTAAATACAGATCAAAATTAAAATCTTAGGCCGGTTCAAATTAAGAACTTGGATTCAGGGAAGTTAATCTTAAGTAAATATCAACGAAGAATTTTAATCTTTGGGAAGTGGCATAAAATAACAAGGACCGCTAACAAGTATCATCTAACAGCCTACAGCCACGGCTGCACTGCATTTGGGCCGCTTTGAAAAAGCATACTGGAACACTTGGGAGACTTTCTAGCATGCATTATTGGTCTTAAAGAGCAGAGGAAGATTCCTGTTTCAGTTTGTTCTAACAGATCTCTTCAGTTTGGACTGACCACATCAGTAGGCTCACAGCTAAGATAATTCAGAAAGGAAAGCTTGTATGAAAAATGTAGGACTTCCTGGTTTTGAGCATGCTGTAAACATTCTTCTATTTGCAACATCTACATTGCATGTACTGAACTTTCCAATAGCACTGGCCCACTTCAAATGTGTTTCTTTTTTTTTAATTATTATTTCAGTTTAAGCATAATATCAAATATAAGCATGCCATTAAATTATTAAGATAAGATACTGAGCTCCATTTGAAAGCACTTCACTAAGAAGTGTAACATACTTGCTGCAAGTAGGGTTTTTTTTTAATTGTTTTTAAGTATTTCATTTTTTTTCTACCAAAGCGAAGGTCAATTGCTTGATTCTTTGTGTGTTGTCCGAATGGGATAGTAAAGGGATGACAAAGTGATGGTTATTCTCTCCGTACAGATCTGTGGAAAATACAGTCAATAACAATTTCCCATTCAGAAGTCCAATCCAGAAAGCTCAAAAGTGCAACTCACTTTTTTTGTATTTTATCCTTAAACCACGAGGCATAGTTCTCCGCTTTATATATAAATGCATAGATATATATCTACTTTTCCCTAGGAGATCTTGGCAACCTTAGTTCTCATATGTTACTCATTTAAAACTGTGATAATTGCACTGCTCTCGTGCCAAATAGTGACACAGGACCCTCCCAGTACAAACATGGGAGACTGGATAAAAATGGTACTAGGTGCTTTGCACTCTGAGCTACCTGCGCACAATTTAAGGGCAAACAGATCTTTTGTTTTTACTGCCTAAAAACACACTTCCAAAACTACAGAATATCTGCTTAAGGAAAAAGAGGAGGCTTCCACTGTGGAATATATAGTCTTCATTTCCCAGCCTTTCAGTTACATAGAGACAGAAAGTACTTGACTAAAAGTAAGATATTTTTGAAAACTGACTCTCACAAAAGGTTTCTGCCATTCTCTACGTTCATTCCATTTCATACAAAATATTTCTTACATAAAACAGCGCATTATAAGAATTTATATCACTTAAGAATGAAAGCAGAAGATATCCATTTGAAGCAGTAGCAATAGGCTAGTTACAATTAAGTCTTATTTACCTTAACTATGAGATCTATTTGCTGATCCTCATTACAGATTTGAATACGTTTCCTTTAAATACCTATAGGTGGTGCTGAAATACAATTGTTACTTTAAAAAATGACAAAGTATTTTTATTACAAAGCTACAGTTAAGCAGATCTGCTTCAGTAACATGCAGCTGAATCAGCAATCAAATTCAAGTTTGTTCACTGCTCGAGCCTCTCTAGGCCTCTCTGAATGGAACTCTCAGGTGTGCTGACTGCACCACGCAGCTTGGTGTCATCTGCACATTTGCTTAGAATGCACTCAATCCCACTGTTAATGTCACTGATGAAGATGTGTCCCAGCGCTGATCCCAAGGGACATCACTTGCCATCCATCTCCATCCAGGCATTCAGGCAATGCCCACCACTCTCTGGATCTGATCTCACAACCTATTCCTCATCTACTGAACAGTTCACAACAAGTACAAAGTAAACTGAACACAAGTATGTTTCTCCAAGAACATTCCTTTCAAGTTGTACATTTCATCCTGACCAAGACAAATTTTACCTCTGAGTATAAACTATGACAATGTAGCTACCAATAAGAGCCCTCAGGGCCCTCAGCCCAGTTCACTGCAATAAGACAGTGCTAACTTACTTCTCGATAAACATAACGCAGAGAACAAACTTTCTGCCAGCCATTATTAACATGTGGTAACATAATAATCAACAGCAGATGAGTCCTTACTTTCTGGATTCATAATCAACGTATAATAATTGCACACTAGTGATTATTTACAGAGAACATTCTGAAATGTTCACAGTTATGAGTATACTTTATAGTAAATGCCATAGTTTGAGCTATTTCCTATAATACTAACGCTTTACACCTAATTTCCAAGCTGTATTCAGCCTTTGGAAGTTACCAAACTTAAGAAAATAGTTAAAGGAAAAAAATAAATAACTTTTAACAGCACTACCATTTTTCTAAAAGTAAGGAACAGCATGAAATTGTATTTGTGAATTTGGTACAGTCATATCATAGGGGGTACATCGCCGTATCTGTATTTTTTGATAGTAGTAGAATGCAGCAAGTTTGAAATTGTGTGGTGAACTCTCCTCAAGTGTCAGGAAATATTTACTTCGGTTTGCACAGCTTTACTTCGTCAGCTTGAATTACGGGCATAATATTTCTCAATATGCCACCATTTCTCCCTTGCTATTTTATTTAAATAGCGTATTTTAAAAACCAGCGTAAATAGAAAGGCATGTTTGGCCATCTGTAGAAGCCAGCTGTATAAAAATGAGACCAATATAAATCAGTTTGGCTCTTCTATTATGAATGGGAATTAATGAAAATCAATGTTAATTTATATAGGTTGGAAACGTGGTTCAATAATGCCTTTTATCACTGTAACATACAAACCAGCTCTGAGCTGACAGCTACATGTTCCAATTGCCCTAGGAGGCCAAATGCAAAAACTGGCCCTGCAGTACAGTATCTCAAAACAAACAAACAAACACAACACAACAACAGCTATTTGGTTAAATGAACTACAGAAGTGGCCCAAAACCACCAAACCTCAGAACATTTGATAATCTGTAATAGCTATATACCTTGCCAGGGTTCAAAACTGCATCTTGAGACATTTAAAGTAAACTTCATCACCGTCTTAGCTGTTTATAAGTTATCCTTTTTCTGACTCCTACTTCAAATGTCACACTTGATATAAACAACTGCTCAATTCTTGTTTCGTCCATTCTTTGCATCCTATTATCTTCAACAGGGTGCCCCTTTTTTGCACATCTCTATATATATTTTGGGGTGGGAAAAGAAAACACTTGGACCATATATAACCATTCATCTGAGCAGCTGAGGAAAAACAAGAAAGTAACTACAACCAGATTTGAGCCACAAGCACTGAAGTGGAAATTCATCTAATCTCTCACTGTTTTTTTCCAATTACAAAAGAACTAGTGCTCTCATTTGTCAAATTCTCACAGCAAGACAGCTCAGATACAGTATTTCACTTACTACCTTCTTTTTCACTGTACCTTAAAGCTGTTTTGCACCGGCAAGTATTGAGGTAAATTATCATTCCTACTGTATGCTACGCATAGGTCAGAATCTAGATTTTAAGTCTGGCCTACTTAACACTGTCAAAAAACAAAGTCAAGATCACAGTTGTGTTGACACAGGGCTTCAACATTTCTCAGAACCAATCACATACTGCTATTAGGAAACCAACACTGGAGCAGTGCTGTGACTATGCCTGTTTCCAGTCACTGCTCCAGACCCTGGCCCATAAACTGACTTTTCTTAACCTAAACCCCACCACATCATTATGGAACTGGCCTAGTGATCCCTGAGCTGTGTCTAATCCTGGTTACCCTCTCTAGAACTAAGCAAACCTATCTAGCTCATTCAATTTCTTAGCCTGATCTCAGACCTGCCCCGTTACACAGACTTGCCTAATGATCTGGACTCCCACCTGACTGTGGTTGCCATTCCCAGACCTGCCATGCTTGCCTCGCTCATATCGTACGACTGTACACTTTTTGGTTGAGGCACTGTCCTTGAATGCCTGCCTCATCACTGCACTTGGATCATGGTTTATCCTCCTTTGTGAAACAACCTTTCCTTTCTTCTTTCTGATGCCTTAATGCATTTTTTTTTTTTCCAGGGGATATCACAATTTATTAAATGTATCTTACAGTCCACTTTATTTCCAAAAGATGGACCTGCTCTCTCCTGCCTCTTCCCTTTCTTCATCTGTTCCTAGCCAGCACACCCTTCTTTTGCATCAACTCAGCCGCCCCTTTGGCCTTCACGCTCCATTCACCAGTGCTCAGCAAAGGATTCACAAGTTTGTTCACAGAAAAGGGAGGCAAACACTTATCCAGGTGACTGTACCAGCGAAGAAAGAAGGGTATAATGGAGTCTCCCTTTTTAGGTGAGAATGAGCTGCTACTATCCTCTCCAACAGAACAACTTCTCCCTTGGTTACCTTCTTTCACAATGCACTTGGGCTCTACATTTAATTTCAGCTAAATATATAATTTCGAACCCTGCAAATCCTCAGCAATCACTGAAAAAATTTGAAAGGCACTCAAAAAAAAAAAAATCTGACTTTACATCTAATTGCATTTTAAACAAGCGTAAACATGTCCTCCTACAGCAGTGCAAAAGCCAAAGTTAACACTTCACTGAGTGCAAAGCTGACATATTAAATGCCTATCTGACCCCTCAATTTGCTAATGCTGTCAATGATGAATAACCAATCCACTGAGCTCCACCTGTAATTTGTTGACAGAGCTACTAGCTGAAAAGCATCAAATGACTGCTTTCTAACTATAGTTTAGGGAAACTTAGCAGATGTTCACACAAATAGTCACTTATGTAATCAATTAGGTATAACTACAGCAGATATATACCTGTAATTTCTCTGGAGAAAATCATACAGGGTACATGCAAGGTCCCTCTGCTGCTGTGTTTGCTTGTTGCGCTTCCCGAACCCCCAGCTAAGTTTTTCTTATTTCTCATATTGAATTAGAACTGAAGTACTCTGTAAATTTAGCTGACTGCCTATTCAGCTCCCTCAGACAATACAAAGCAGTGAGGATAAATACATAGCCCACCCAAACATGCATACAGCATGGGAGCATTCAGCAAAAGGAAGTGTTGGACAAAATGAGTCAGATTAGCTTAAAATGTGAAGGAAACATAGCCTCAAGCCACCCATGCAATTTCAGACACAAAAATACCTGGGATGCCTATCTGGATGGTCCTAAATGCAGTCACGTTGATCATGTTAAAACATGATGCCTTAGTAGATAATTTGGTTCAAAAACTGTTCTTTGCTAATTTTTGCTTCTCTAGACTACACTCTCCCTTAAAACTTATTTATCATACAATTCCATTTCTTCTAAGCTTTTGACAACTATAATTTTCTCCCTACGCGTATTTGTATGTTTTGCACTAAGATACATACCGATGACGAATTTTTTGTTGTTGTTCAGAAATAAATACATGGACCCTCCCAATTCCTACTTGGCTGAGGGGGAAAAAAAAAAGCCATGGAAATGTTTCAGCTTGGCCTGCCACAGTTCATTTAATTTGAAGTACAAGTGGCAGATCGGTAGTAGTAGACCTGGCAGAGAATCCAGTCAGTCACAGATGGAAGGTCAAAGTAGGTGGCCTAGAAGGCAGTGTTACGTAAAGCAGTCGAAAAAAAGGGGCAATAAGTGAAACAATTACTGTACTGTAGAACAGT
>PPHD01001152.1:34669-46562 GCA_002909625.1 Bambusicola thoracicus | reverse complement strand
CATTTTACAGCTCAGGGGGACAGCCTGCTCCTGCGCCTTTAAGACTTCCTTCTTGGAGAGCAACCAGACATCTTGTACCCCTTTACTCTCTAAGACTGAGCCCCAGGGGACTCCCCCTACTAGTCTCCTGAACAATCCGAAGTCTGCCCTCCGGAAGTCCAAGGCAACAGTTTTCCTATTCCCCCTCCTGACTCCAGCAAGAATCGAGAACTCTACCATGTCGTGGTCACTCTGCCCAAGACAGCCCCCAACCTCTACATCTCCTACCAGACCTTCTCTATTTGTGAACAGCAGGTCTAACGGGGCAGCTCCTCTTGTAGGTTCTCTTACCATGTGCATCAAGAAGTTGTCCTCCATACATTCCAGAAACCTCCTAGACTGCTTCTTCTGTGCTAAATTGTATTCCCAGCATATGTCAGGGAAGTTGAAGTCCCCCATGAGGACAAGGGCCAACGATCGCGCAGCTTCCACCAGCTGCTCATAGAACAACTCATCTGTCTCTTCATCCTGGTTTGGCAGTCTATAACAGATGCCCACCAGGATGTCTGCCTTGTCGGCTGTTCCCCTGATCTTAACCCATAAGGATTCAACCTTATTATCCACAGTCATAAGTTCAGTAACCTCAAAGCACTCTTTAACATAGAGGGCCACGCCACCAGCCCTCCTTCCTTGCCTGTCCTTCCTGAAGAGTTTGTAGCCATCCATTGCAGCACTCCAGTCATGGGAGTGGTCCCACCATGTTTCCGTAATGGCAGCTAGGTCATAGCTTGCCTGCTGCACAGTGGCTTCTAACTCTTCTTGTTTGTTGCCCATGCTGCGTGCATTGGTATAGACACACTTTAGTTGGGCCTCTCACCTCACTCCTAATCCCATATGACAGTCATACTGTCATTACTCAGAATAATGCTCCTGGTCTCCAACTAACTCTAATGTTTGTTTTGGATAAGAAATCCAGCATCAGGATTTTAAAATGTCAGAGAAATCCTGTTGTCAGAGGAAAGAATCAATTTTAAAAGAACAATAGTGTTTCAAAGCCAGTTATTGCTATTATGCTTTCAAAATAAGGAACATATTTCCTGTTTAGTAAAGAATAATAAGCTGAGGAAGTGGCACACATTCTGTATACACTGCTTGAAAGCATGGCTTGAAATGGCAGGACATATTCATACGGCTCTTACTTCATACCATCTCTGTTAAAATACATCTTTGCTCTAATCTGGGGCTTCAAATTCCTAAAACATACTACTCTGTCTCCTTTTTATAGAATCATAAAATCATAGAATTGCTCAGGTTGGAAAATACCTTAAAGATCATCAAGTCCTCCTTTTCACATTCATATAGCAGCAATGCAGTAACTACATAATTAGACTGACACAGAAACTCCCCTTGATATTTCACTCTATTTCACTCAATGGAAAGATAGCAGCTCTTTCCAGATTTTGTGCAGTTAATAACACCAGCATAAGCCATTTCAAAACAGAGAAGGTGTATTTCAAACAGCTATCACACACAACAGGAGCGTTTGCATCAAAACCAGGAATTACACATATGAATATGTACTGAAGTACACTACAGCCTGCAATGGACAATGTCATATTTATGTATCTTTAATATACCAGAACTTATTTTTTCCAAAGTTAATCTTTTAATCTTTAATCTTAATTTCCAACTCATCTTGAATCATGCCTACCTGAATTTTGATCTAGCACCACTGTTCCTTCTATAAGCATTGCTGTATTTAATGTGTAGACTTCAAAACTGCTTACTGTGTCTCACATTAAAGTACAATTAAAAGAAAAGCTCAATACTGTAAAGAAGTCTCACTGAACCCAGCAGATGTTATCGGACTGCCTAACACTTTGGAATGCTTCACAGGAGAATTGGGCAGGATGAAGATTTGTGCTTGGATCAGTTTAGCTGAGATTCCCAAATGAGGAGTTGCGTTCTTTTGCTAACCCTCTGTCCCCAGGAACATCCCTCTGAAGGGGCAATATCAAACACAGAAAAAGAACATGACAGTGTGACAAGGCAATTCACTGTAACACTGTATCTACCTCTCTGAGACCAGCCAAAGATTCAGGCAACCAATTTCCCTCTCTCCAACAGTAGCAAACAGTAGATACAAAATAAAGCAAAAATAGATATGTAAAAATAGCTCAGATGTACCTTGATAACCTCTCTCACAGACTTATATTTTAATAAAATCTATGGCCCAGCACCTTTAATTTCATGATATTTTATAAACTATCCTGAGTTTCTATGCAGTGAATTTTCCTCTCCCCCCTAAAAATTATTTATCTAGCATCCAAAATATTCTGTAGTAGTGATTCCTTGTATACAAATTCCAAAGTGACCTGAAACTGCTGGAAGGGTACACATAAGCCTGAAGATGCTGTTAAGATGAAAGGTAAAAAAAAATTACGCGAGTTGTCTCTCACATACTAAAACTTCGCATAAAAGCTACCAAAAGACTTAGAACACCGGGAGGAAAGGAGAAGAAAAGGTATTTGCTATTTCTCACATTTTGCAATGGTATCTTGCAAACATGCTGACTCAGGACCATAACATCTCGAGTTTTCATGGAGTGAGGAACTAGAGGCATGGATACGGGAAAACAGCAGCATGTTCTGCAGCATGGAAGGTATACTCCAGCTGCAACTGCATAAAATGGTTTCAAATGCATGGGCAACCATCAATACCAACGATGAGCATTTTATGCTAATGTCTACCACACACACATCCACAAGCAATGAAAACATTTCAAGGCCAACAGGTCAGTGTCTGATCTTCTTTAAAATGTGAATTTAGCAATTTTTAGGTTCTGAAGTGCAAGACACAAAGAGATAAGGTATATATCCATAATTTGAATCTGTGTCTGTGAGCGCTGCTCAGTACAACCATAACACATGCACATCTTATCTTTGGATCATGCGGATAAAGAGTTGCCTCTATCTTCTTTCACTTACATACACTTCTGGTGAAGGGTCTGGAGCACAAACCTAATGAGGAGCAGCTGAGTGAGCTGGGATTGTTTAGTCTGGAGACGAAGAGGCTCAGAGGAGACCTCACTGCACTCTACAACTTTCTGAAGGGAAATTGTGATGAGGAGGGGTTTGGCCTCTTCTCCCAGGCAACGAACAGGACCTGAGGAAACGGCCACAAGTTGCACCAGAGGAGGTTTAGACTAGACACAAGGAAAGACTTTTTCTCTCGGAGAGTGGTCAGGCACTGAAATAGCCTGCCCAGGTAGGTGGTGAAGTCACCATTCCTGGCAGTGTTCAAGAGGCGTCTGGATGAGGAGCTACAAGATATGGTTTAGTGGCTTGTGATAGTAATGGTGATGGGAGGACAGCTGGACTAGATGATCTTGTAGGTCCTTTCCAACCTTGTGATTCTGTGATTCTAACACATAGGAATTTTCCAGCTGCCTCCCTTCTAGTAAAGCACTTACATGTACAAGATACTGAACAGCTACATATTCCATTGGTCATCATTAGACTGACAGATGATCTAAGTTTCAACCTAAAGCTGACCACTCCTGTGGCAAGTAGATCATTCAGTCCTTCTTGAAGCCTGAGTAGCACTGCTGAAATGAGGCAAACAGGATCTCAGTGTGAAGGTGTCTTTTCCTTAATACTATCCAAAGAGTAATGAAGCAAAGGAGACCAAGCCTTCCAAGAGGAATGGCCCTGTAGAGCAGGATCTCACAGACTTATCAAACCATTACACAGTATTTCTCTGCTGTGCTAGATGAGACAGCACTGAGAATTACTGCACCATAGGTACTTCCAAGTAACTATCACTGGCTTCTATGAAGAACCAGGGTTAAAGAAAAATGGGCATAACATTTTAAGGCCACACCCTCGTTTTGTTTTCGGAAACCAAACAGACTCAAGTTAGCATTCTAGAAGAAAGAGAAACGTAAATTAGAACCTTAATACTGTTGTAAAAGCAAAAGCATCCGGACAATAAACTTATTAAGAGTCTTCTGTTGCCAGTTTGGAAGAGTAACTCCACCATCCAAACTACAGACTTCAACTCCCACCAGTCTCACAAAATGGTAAGCATTTTTACATTAAAAGCAACAACATGCAATCAAAAAAATCCAATAAAAAACTAGGAACGTATAAATGAACAGCATTTCTGAAGAAAACTACACTGTCTGGAGATAAAAGGATCACGTACCCAGTGTAGACACCCCTTTTTGGTATTTGGTCAGGAAAGATTGGTAACTGCTCTAATCATCTACCTCCAAAGACAGTAATAAGAGTAGTAACTGCTCTTAATAGACACAGCAGTTAAAAGCACTATAGCTTAGCCAAAGTTCTTTTTCCAGATAGCTTCTGCTAAGACCAAAGTATCAGATGTACCTACTTCCAGCTTCCCTTACACAAATAACTGATATCTGAAGGCAACAAGTAGTAGATGTTCCTGTGAATTCTTCTCTTTGTAAACCTGCTGCTAACATTCCTTGGAAAAGTACTGTTCCCATTTTGCAACAGTTGAGAGGAATTCATGATCACTACTGGCACTTGCATCCTGGCTCAGACAACATTTTCTTCTGCGGCACAAGAGTGACTCACCATAGCACACAACATATCTCTGTGTGACTAACAGGGTTTAGGCCTCCTGGGAGAAATACAAAGTACTGTGGCAAACACTGCCTGCAACCCATACAGTTTCTGACTGTCAGCAACAGCCTCAGTGATCAGACTACAAAACTGCATGCTGTAAACTCAACATTATATCCCAGCATGAACTCCTTACCAGCAAAGCTTCATTCCTGACAAAGCCATATCTTCAAAAAGTAGTATTTATTGAAAATAAAGCACTGACCACACATATGCAAATGTGCCAAGATGTGGCCCAGATGTGAAAAATCTATGCATGAATATTCCCATTTGGAAGAAAATCCAGAGTACAAACAAGATAGAAAGCGTGACGGAACACTCCACTTTCTGCTTCCCAACAATCATAAAGCCAGAACCATCAGATATGTATCAAAGTGTACCTGCACTGCAGAACACACAAATCCACTGAGATAGTTTCTACTGTACTAAACTGAAGAATGTGTGAAAGCGGGAGACAAGAAAGAAAACATCAGGTGGCTCTGCAGCTAAAGACAAAACTACACATACCTGCAACAAATTGTGTGACTATGGTCATCAGTTTTATCTGAAAATTATTACTTGGCTATCAAAAGACAAAAATTTATACCAGACGTAATTCATTACTGATTTTTTCTTGTTAATATATTTGCATTATTGAATTTACCTCTGTTGCTTCCTTTTTCTCTCCCGATTTGGAAGAAGTTCCACTTGCCTTCTTGTCGCCCTGCTGTAAGTAAAAAAAAGAGATGTGTAAATATTAAGATCTTGAATTACACCTTTTATGCTGAGAAAGTCTCAAATATCTTAATGCACATATGATACACCTCTCAATCTTCACAATACAAAAGAACAGAACAATACATTTCTCACTAATGGACAGAATTTCTAAATCACAGAATGACTTGGGCTGGGAGGGACATTAAAGATCAAATAGTTCCAATACTTCTGCTGTGGGCAGATTTGCGGCCCACCAGATCAGGATGCCCAGGTCCTCATCCAACATGGTTTTGAACGCCTGTAGAGAAAGGGCATTCATGGCTTCTCTGGGCAGCCTGGGCCAGCGCCTCACCACTCTGCATAAAGAATTTTCTTCTAATAGCTAATCTAAATCACCCCTCTTCTACTTTAAAACCTTTTCCCCTTATCCTGTCACTATCTCACCACATAAAAAATGTGTCTTCTTGCTGTTTATAAGCTCCCTGTAAGCACTGGGATGCCACAGTGACATCTCCCCAGAGCCTTCTGTACTCCAGCCCTATGATGATCTTTGTGCCCTTCTCCAAATCTGTTCCAACAGCTCAGAAATTTTCTGCTAAGGCCTCCAAGTCTGGATGCATCACTGCAAATGTGGCCTCATGAGGGCAGAGCAGAGGGACACAATCACCTCCTTTGCCCTGTCGCTCACCCCTCTTTTAATGCAGCCCATTATACCATTGGCCTTCCAGGCTGCAAATGCACACTGCTGGCTCATGTCCAGTTCTTTGTCTACCAGAATCCCCAGGTCCTCAGCAGCACTGCTCTCAAGGAGTTCTTCTCCCAGTCTGTATGGGATTGCCCCAAGCCATATGCAACACCTTACACTTGGCCTTGTTGAACCTCATCAGGTTCACATAGAGTCACTTTTCAAGATCGTCCAAGTCCCTCTGGATGTCATACCCTCCTTCTATTCTATCAACTGCACCACTTGGCTTGGTGTCATCAGCAAAACTGCTGAGGGTGTACTCAGTCCCACTAAGTTATTGAAAAAGATGTTGAAAATCACCAGTGCCAACACTGACCCATAGGACACTACTGAACCAATAGGGGACACCATTCATGACCAGCCTTCATTGTCCTGCTGGATAACTTCAACAGATTTCAGTCAGAAAGTAATGATTTAAACAGCACTACATTTAACACTACTGTGAGAAGTTCTGTAAGATATTCATATCATCACTTAGTCTTTATTAGCATGGCACTCTCTGATAGTTGCTTCGGTACTGCTGTCAGTCCCACAGACTCCTGTAGAAACTGAACAGCTCTAACAGATCAGTACTACATGTCCAACCATGACCATGCACTGCAACTTCTAAACTTTCTTCATAACCATTCAAATGCTCATGATGTCCAATCCTCCTTACAGGGAAGAAATCAGCTATTATGATTTCTAGAATTTCACTGTTAATACAAAACTCTATCATGGCTCAAGCGCAGGAGCACATCAAAAACTACAGTTCCTCTGCAAACCTCTGTGTCATCCCATCCAAGACATTAAACTTCCTCCCACCTAACTCAATGTGCCATTAGTCCTATTTGTTCTCCATGTGTGGCAACATACAGAATATTCAGCAACTGTACTGTATTCAGCACAGGCTTTCTGTGCTGAATAGCACTCTCTGATAACAGAGAGTATGGTTCCTCAAAAAATCTTTTTCTACAGCACACTGTTTAATCTTAGAATAAAAAAAAATAATGTTAAAAGCAAGTATTTTTCCCCAGGAATAAAAAAAACAACATAACAAAGCCATTATCTAATATCTCAGCTAGTATAACTTCCCAGAGCAACTCAAACATCAGAGAATGAGGATTCAAAACTGTTTGGTGTTGCTGAGTAAAGAGAGGGGATGAGTTAAGAACCATTCATTTCTTTTTGTTTTGAAGACTGAGCAGCAGGAGAAGTTTGCTAAACCACTTAAGTAATGAGTTCCTACAGCATTTTCTTTGCATGACTATAACTATAAAATAATGAGTCATGTATCACTAGACTATCTTCAGCTGGAACGTGCTCAAGCACAGCAGCAGACAGGCTGGGGACGCAATAGCTGAATGAACAAGTAGAACAAAAAGAAAAAAAATAAGTCGTATCTCTTATCCATTTCCATTATGGTAGTACAGGACAAAAATTTCACAGGTTGTTTTAAACAACCTCTAATAATTAAAGATTTTAAAATCAGTACAGGCATTACTAAGGCACTTGAAAAGTTTTAGAATTGGAAATACTATTCTCATATTCCAATCTTGACTTTTCAGCAGAAAACCAAGCCAGATAGGCTGTCTTTTCAGGTAGGATTTAGGTGGATTAATTCACTGCCCTATAATAGCACTTTCAGTAAAGACACAATTAACCCAGTTATCTGTATTTTTTAATACTACAACAAACACACACCACACACATATCAGTAAAAGCAACATCAGTAGATCTGCTTTCACTGACAAAAAGGTGATTCCAGGGCCAGCGCAGCTATAAGGTTCAGTACCTACAGCTGCTGTTCAGAAAAATTATTTTATGTAGACCGGGCTCTGATGCTACATGGACACCCTCATCATAGGATCGCAGATTCATAGTCATACAATATCTGAAAGTGGAAGAGACCCACAAGGATCAAGTCCTAGCTTCATACAAGACCACCCAAACACAAACCCTGCACCTGAGAGCTCTGTCCAGATGCTCCTTGAACTCCAGCACTGGGGCCGTGCCCACTGCCCTGTGTATCCCGTTCCACGCCCACTGCCCTCTGGTGCAGCCCTTTTCCCTGACCCGCAGCTGCCCCTCCCCTGACACAGCTCCATGCCGTTCCCTCGGGCTCTGCCTCTGTCACACAGAGCAGAGCTCAGCGCTGCCCTCCGCTCCCTGTGAGGAGCTGCAGCCACCATGAGGGCTCTCTTCAGCTCCTCTGCTCTGCACTGAGCACACC
This sequence comes from Bambusicola thoracicus, assembly GCA_002909625.1. Classification (NCBI taxonomy): domain Eukaryota; kingdom Metazoa; phylum Chordata; class Aves; order Galliformes; family Phasianidae; genus Bambusicola; species Bambusicola thoracicus. The sequence goes on along the minus strand of PPHD01001152.1, from coordinate 38,278 downwards.
CACGTACCTCAACTGCTCCTCACCCTTCCTGCCATCTTTGTTGCTGCACAACACTCTAAAAGCTGAGTGCTACCCCGAATCCAGCTGCATCTCTTACTGTTATCAACACAGACAGCTTGTGGACAATTGCAAATGCATACTGCATAGAATGAAAGGCTTTACTGGCTTCCCAAGCGGATATTAATTATCATAATGGAAGTTGGTTAACAAAGCAAGCACATCTTCCTGTACATTGCATGTATGTTGTCACTCTCGTTGGTTTGCTCTCCCAGATTTGGGCGTAGCTTTAAAAACAGTAACACCAACTGAAGTCCAGAATGATTCTCTTTTTCCTTTGCAAGTCACAGAAAACACGAACCCTACATAGATCCTACTATGTACACCATACTTCTGCCAGTGCCAAACCAGACACTGCCTTTCCTCCCTATGTCCAAATCTTCTTACCTTCCAAGGAAACCCACACCAGGCAGGATCACAACATGAAGAGAGCTCTCAGTCCCAGGACTACTACACTGTGTCCCAGCAGCTGGCTGAAGTGAAGAGCATCCCAACCTAAGTGTTAAGGCTCTCCTCCCACCTCTAGATTAGGCTGTCATGTACAGCAATTTGAGGTTCCCAGACAGAGCATGGAGATCAGAGGGAAAGGCAGGACAAAGGGCCTGGCAGCATTCCCTCAACCATCCCTCAAGGAGATCAGCTGCACAGCCCTGAAGCACCCTAGGGAGGCCAAGTACTCCAGCTCTGCCACACATAATCTCAAGTCAAGCAGAGGTTAGGCACTTGAAGCCTTCCCAACAGAAAGCCGTGTCAAACAGCATCTACAATGATGAGACTCCAATTTAAAATTAAAATATCGTTTAAACACTTGGAACAAACATTTAAGTCCCCACCAAAGGGATTTTTATCCAGTCACTTGGAGTCACATACTGTGTACACATTAAGCACTGATGCTCTCTGGCCTCAGATAATAAAACAGTCTACAAAGGTGTTATCTCACTTGAAAGTCGGCCACCCTCAGGAGGTAAACTAGGAAAGCACAACTTTCTAACACACCTTCAGTGAAGATCACACTGGTTCCGTGAAAAGCTTATGTTTAAGGTATGAGGAGAGACTCTATCTTAAAAACAACCTTCACCAGCTCCCTTTTGCTTTGCATTTCCAAGCACTGAGTCTTCTAGTTTAAAAAAATTAATCAGTTTGCTTAGCAAGAAACTCAGCTAAGCCTTCCTGGGATGGCATGCATGCCTTGCTCTTTTATGTCCCTGTGTGGGTGACAGAGGTTGCTTTTGCTTTAGGCATTGTACCCTTTTTCTTGCTCACTTTTCTTACAATGCCAAAGAAACATATGTACACGGTAACAATATAACCTGCAGAAGCAGCTCCAGCTCTGTCACAAAAAGAGCCAGCATGCACTTTTAGTTAGTTAAACTTGAAATGTAACTTATTTGCAACACTTTCCTGTAGTTGTTGGAAAAATAAATTGGCCCCAAATATTTTTCACTGAGGACAAAACAAGCAAAACCGCTCATAATCACAACATCTGTGGGAAAAAAAGAAAAAGAAAAAGAAAAAAAAGAAACATCATCAATGACAAAGTTTATCCTGAGATCTTCATCTCGTTCTGCATGCACAAAAATGTCTTGACACTGTTGCTTCAGCACATTTACCCTCAGATTCAAATGCTGTGCAAAATACTAATAACAGAATGTACAACTGCACCCTCAGCTTATGCTTGTAAAAATCAGGCCTCAGCTAAAGGTCCTGCTCCAAGACATTCTTTCTAAACCTCAGGAGTTCCATTAGCACCAGCAGGCCATCAGTTCAAAGACGCTGCCCAGCATCTCAGAGGTCAGCAATGACATTCAGTAACTGGGTAAGAAGGGAAGTCTGCCTGCAACACTCTCAGCTGGACTCAACTAACTCTGCATTGCTGCTGATGATGAAGACAATCATTTTATGCTGACAGGAATCTGACCATCATTTTTCAATCGAAATTGGGAAGAAGACAGAGATGTTTGATACTGCTCAAAGAACTGCCAAATGAAAGATGCATCCAGGAAGCGTACAGAAAGCATAGGTGAAAGCCAGATTCTTCTTACAGCCCTTGCATTATGCTTTGCACACATCTCCTGGGAAACAAAACAACCAAACTAACACCTAACAGAACAACCATCAAATCTCTCATGTCTGTTCCTCTCTTCCTTCTCTACTGCTGCACTCCCTCATTTATTAGACCACGATGTCCTCCAGGAAGAAACTGCCCCAGTAAATGATAGATGTTCACATGGACGGGGAGGACACTGGTCTCACACAAAGGCCAGTGGAGATGTACTGGTGCCAGTACCTACACAGACTGCTTTCCAACAGAGCTCAAGAGGAGTGGCTTCCCTCTGTGAACGTAGGCAATGAGGTGGTCCTAGTATGTTTTCCTACCCTGGATTCAGTGGCCCAAGACTACAGAGCCATCATCACTTAATGCAGCAGTTCCCAAACTTTCCTATTTCTGACTCTCTGTTATCATCACCATGCTGTGTCGCTGACTTAATACAACCAATAACACTCAAAAACATCACTAATCCATCATCCAAGCAGCTCTGAGCAATGGAGAAGTGCAATTAGAAATGAGGGGGATCCCATTTACCTCAGCAATTATTCAGGAAATACGTTAAAATAGTGTTTTCTCTGAAAGACACCTTTCACTGTAAATAGTTTCTCTAAAACTTGGTCAGAGGGCAGGCTCCTCCTCACCACTCCTCTGAAAGACTGACTCCTTCCTGCTATGACTAATAATTCAGACGACTTCCAAGCAATTACAGGTCCTGTCAGACTGATGAGCACTGACCAAGCTGAGCTGAACCACAGAGAGCCATGAGAGCTGAGGTTTGCTCAGAGACTGCTCGGCAAGCCAAAACTATTCCCAGCAGCTCCATGACCTACCTGCAGTTAAACACACGTTTCCAAAAAAAGGCACACTGCAGGATTTTTACCCAAAGCAGGAACAAACCCACGCAAGCTCTGCCTTACACTGCACATCACTAATTGCTGAGTTCTGATCGAATGGCACAGTTTAGTCACTTCGAGAGCTCGCATTATTCAGAGCATCACAAAAACAGCCGTCAGCACGAACGAGCCCACGTTCCAGCATCGCTTATACAAAGGTCGCGGCAGAACTTCGGAGCTACGTCCAGAAAACGCCAGGTTTCCACAGGACCTGACGCACAACAACACAAGCACGTGAAGAGCGCCCATCTGACGCCCGTCACTCCCACCTCCCCGCTCATTCGTGCCACAGACCGGCGGCCCCGCTCGCGGCCGCTGTGCGGAGCCCTCCGCAGGCCGCAGCCGCACCCCCGCATTTACCATGGCATACCACCAGCGCGCGAAAGCCATGGCGCTGCTCGCTGCTCGCTGCTCCGCACGGCACGGCACGGCACGGCACGTCAAGGAACACAGACACACGGGCCGCGCCCCAGCAGCCACCTCCCTCTGGGGGCGGCACCCGCCACGGGAGCGGCCACGGCCGCGCCCCAGCCGCCACCGAGCCCCGCAGCAGGGCGGTGCCGGCGGGACTGAGGGCCGGGTGGGGTTGGGGGGGGGGGGGGGGGGGGG
>PPHD01001152.1:0-19891 GCA_002909625.1 Bambusicola thoracicus | reverse complement strand
AAAAAAAAAAAAAAGAGAGAGAAAAAGAGAAAACATTGAAAAGTTGCTATGGGATCATAGCTTTTTTTTCTGCTGAATTTTCCATCACCAAATGAAAAAAAAATTTCTGAAGTTTTCCCTTCTTTTTATTGCTGATGGACAAATGTTAGTTTTGAAATCTTTCCCTTTCGAATTCCTGCTACTGCCATTGGCACTCTGGCATAAAGTACCTGTAGTCATGGGACCAGTATTCTTTTCCAGTTTCTACCACTTGGCTGCAGCACAGTGGCAGGGCTCTGCTGTTGCTGAACTCAGTCAGAGGTTGAAATTCCTGCCAGGAGTGCTGGGTCAGTATGTACTGCTTCATGTGGGCTTGGGGCTCTACCAGTTCAGCCTCATAGCTAAAAAGGACTTGATGTTAGAAAATTAAGTGTACAGGGCAGGAACCAAGGCAGGAAGAGGAAAGGTCCAATACTGCATGATTTTCAGTCCAGATAACCCGGACTGTTTTTACTTCTTTTACCCAGAGTAATTATCCTTTGCTATGAATAGGAAAAATGGTGTTTTTCATACAATCATTCATAACATATCCTTTGCTGAAGAGTCAGCAGCAAGCAGGGCTCAGAAACTCGACATTTTTTTTTTCCTGCCCACTGAGAAACACTCAGGGTCTGTTTTTCCCTGTTTGTAGCATGAGTTCCATGTTTACAGTGAGAAAGACTCTATGGGCTCTTCCTACTACTGTAACCTTTCTTCCTCTATTTTAATGAAGTTGCAAAGGCTAAGGGGTGCATGTGAAAGAAAGAGAAAATGAACTAATGAGGTACATAATCATTTTTCCCAGAAGTTCATCTGCATGCAGGAATTGAAATCAGCCAGGCTGAAGCTGGATGCCCTAGGGCATTCAGCGGCTTCTGCAGGGATCAGGCTGGCCTGCATGAGGCCATGCTGTGGCTTTGAGTTAGTGTAAGGGCTGGCTGCTGACTGGCAGCCCTGACAGAGTTGATCTTCCCATTTTCTCCCCAAAGCAGCTCACCTTGTAGCCATGGCAACTCGCTGCCAGGCGCAGGCAGTCCCTGTTGCTGTTTCTGCCCCACAGCTACCATCCGCTGTGTACTGCAGCATCACAGGCTGCTGCTGCCTGAGGTGGCACACAGGTTGCAGGGTAGGCAGAGGGGCTGGAGGAGATGCCCACTTCCACCTGAGCACAGAAAAGGTGCTACTCTCCTCACAGGCACCATTATCAATACTTGGTCTTGCTGCTGTCACACACAGCCTTATACTACAGTATGTGTTCTGTCTTAATAAATCCCCCATCAGTGGGAGATGGCATGGCTCTCTCCATTTCCAGTGTGCACCTTCTTATTATATTTGATACCTCTATGTTTAGGACCTGTGGCTCCAGAAGTCTCTGCATGACCCCGTGAGGAGCTATTTTGGCTTTGCCGAAAGAAGACATGCTGCACCTGCAGAGCAATATTCAAAAGCTGACAAAAAGTCTGCACAAGTATCTAAGATCTGCCTTGCCCATAATCCATAATACTGATATTTCGTTGTGCAGAAGTGCCCACCCTTGGCTTACACCAAGCACTGATTCTTCAGATACAGTGATATCCCTGATAAAGAGCAAGTCTCAAGATTCACACATCTGTTACTGCAGTAGAGATGGGAAAAGGAGGCTGGACTGTCTAAAAAGGAGATGACACTTACAAAACAGAGAATGATCTGTAGGATAACGTCATATTATTCCAAAGAGAGAAGCCTGTGGGCAGACTGCTAGTGCCCCCATGCAAAGCAAAAGGTCATGCCTTCTGGAATGGCTCTGTCTCTCATGAAGGTGGACAAATGAACTGCAGGACTATTGTAGTCATTGGAGCCACACAGTAAAAACATTTTGTAACTATATAATGCCAGGAAATTAAGTCTAGTCTCAACTTGATGTAGAACAACTTGGTTCTTACATCCATTAATGAGCTCAGTCCTTGTCATATTATACTGGCAATCTTCTTTACAAGACTTTCTATGGCACTTAGTAAATATTAACAGGTGTATTATTTCCTCACTGCTGTGCAATAGCAAAGGGGAGGAAACCTCCACTACATACCCAGTGCAGATTTACTGATTCAATTTCAAAGACCAATTTTCAAAAGTCAAAAGGAAACTAGTATTTTCCTCAAAAGGAGTTTGAGCTCAATAGCTACAAACACTATGCCGACCAACCTCGCTCCATATGTACAAATCGAGTTATTGCCTAAAGTAAAGCACAAGATGACACTTTTGTGAGGAGTCCAAAATCATTCAAATAGGATTGTTGTTCAGGCATTTAAGAAAACAGCTGTGTGAAGGGACAGCCACATATATTGTCAGTACTAGATGAAGCTAGCACATGGTTTTACCAAACAGGTTGTTTCTATGGAATAACTGTAATTCTGGCTTTCATCTCAGTTATCATCATTCCATTTGTAAGTGCACTGAAACTAAATTTGCGCTTAATTTGCATGGGAGGATTTGCATATAATGAAGAATCTATGTCTTTCATTCTGGCTATTTTATGGTTACGCTAGAAGCTCAAGTATCACTGTATGTGAAGCAGCTGGAACCTAGTAGATGGAGGTCAGCCCCACTGAGTCACGCTTATATGCTGACATTTTCAGCGTATGTACCTTTCTTGCAATGTGTAACACTATCTAATCTTTAATACATGCTTCAGACTTTTATTGCAGCTATCTGTATGCTTTGAGGACAAGGAAGTGTTGGTATACATATGTAAGGACTTTTGAGCACTATTCCAGTGTTTGCATATCCTCCTGGAGAGGAGAAGCAACAAACAAAAGCAAGGTAGTCACTGATAAGGAAGGTCAAATTCCAAAATGAATACTATTCTGCTGTGCAGCTAGTTTACACACCTTTCTAGCTTCATTAAAATGCTACTTAGAAAAGTAATATGGATCAAGGCTGACATGCTGATATATCTAGGAGAAATACAGAGGTTTTTGATTTGGATGTCATCATCTACTTGGCCAGGTTCATTACAAACCCACAGTAATTGAACTTTGCTGATTGTGAATTCATTGCCATGCAAATGTGCTCATCATTTGCATAATACAAAAGCAACACAACTAAAGAATAAAGGAATTTCACCACTACAGCTGCAAATGATCTGCACTTTCCAGACACTGGGACCGTAATCCAGAACAAATTGTTAATGGTACCTGTATTTCTTTCAGCACCAAATATTTAATTGAACAGTCCTAGCTTATGCTACATTTCATTTCCAGCTTCTCCTCCACTTTTAAAATTTCCCTTTATATACTGCTATTTTGAGTGCTGGATGACAAGTTATTATTTTTTTTTAACCTTGCCCTTGGTCTCTGCAAACAATCCAGATGCACCTTTGCTGGTGGAAATTATTGGTGGAAATACACCTTTAACTATTTATGCTTTTTCTTTCTTTTTTTCTTTCTTTCTTTTTTAATAAGAGATGTTATCTTGGAAGATTGAAGCTATTACCTCCCTGCTGTCATATCTTTGGAAGACGATCATTTTGCTAAGTAGGAGCAAGAATAATCTGTTCTACTCACCAGTCTTTTTTAATCAGAGGGTATATTCATGGCTTGTTAGCAGAACACTGACTGTCTCTCTGCAAGCTGTCAACCTGACACAGAGGTTTCTTCCCTAGCCCTTTCCTGTAAGACACCATAGGAGAGTTTCTAATTAGATTGGCCAGCTGTCCTGGAGGGTATATGGTAAACATCCCTGATTTGTGCATGTGAAAGAACGTGGTTGTTTCACAGTCAGTGTAACAGACTTGAATTCAGACAGGATGCTGTCCAAACAGCTTATCTTGTTATAAATGGACTGTTGTATTTGGTTCCCTCCCATTATCAAACATCTGAAAATAATTAGAATAGAGGAATGTCAGCAAAGAGGACGGTGGTTTATACCATCCATACAGCCCTAGTTATGGCCAAATGCAAAGGGCCAGGCTCCAACAGGCACTGTGCTACTGAGATTCAGAGGGCATCACTTTCTGGAGCAGACCAGTGTTCCATTACAGAGTTTTTGATCCAGCCATCTTTTCTTAGTGCATACAAACATTAGGCCATCTTGCTGGTTACAGTTGCAACCAGCCTTCCTAAAAATGTGCTGAAATTTGATTTCTCCATACTGAAGATGACATAGCAAGCATGATAAGCCTAGCTCAAAAAGGAAGTCCTGACCTGACCAAAGTCAGCAAAAGATTTGCTTGTTATCTTCATGGGGACAAGGATTTAAAATTATCTTTCTGGTCACCAAGACATTCCTTCCAGTACTATCACCTCTGCTTCCATTCCGTTAATACACCCTCTGCCCCAGTTTCATTTAATGATTATTTATCTTTGTGCAGAAAATGTTTCTGCTCAATAATCCTGTTTCCTAATTCCTTCCATGCTTGTTTGATTCTTATTGCCTTGAATCTCCCATAGTTTTCTGCAAAGCAGCAGTCAGATGTCTGCCTGCTTATCCAACCTTATTCTTTGTTCTGTCAAGCTGAAAACATCCAAAAAACATCTGTGTCCTTTTCTACCCTTTCAAGGCAGAGTTCAGGCAGGGCTATGCAGTCTTGCAGAGTAGAGTACAGTAAAATTGCACTTGTGCCATGAAAAAGATATGCAACACTTACTGCAAACTGTAAATGAAACTCCTCCTAATATATATCTCATTGCATTTAGAAGGCCCAGGAGGATCTACAGGAATCGCTGCATTTCTACTGATGTTTTCTCAACGGACATTTAAGGTGTCACACTGAAGGACAATTTTTAGTGTTCTATATTACTGTCTGTTGAATATTGGTTTGGTAAAGTTCCCCTTCCATATGAGATGATTTATTTTCTGCACACTCCACTTGTGAATATATAGCTGCAGTGTTTTGGAAAACCTCAGTAAAAGTGACTGAATTCTTTTACAACCATCCATTTTTCTATGTTCAGAATCATCTTTCTCCCCGCAACACTTTTGCAGACAGGACTCTGCCCACCATTGTCCCAGAATGTTCTTTCTCAGCTGTTGGGAAGGAGGCACTAAATCCTGCTCCGAGCAGCACCCAGAAATCTCACTCTGCGCCTGACTGCAGTGCAAGGATTTCTGCCTCATTTGAATAATGGGTTAATTAGTGGTCCTGAGCTTAAAATTGCTCAATTTCCAAGTCCATCAAAGTCTGTGAATGCTTTGTCACATGCTTTACAGGGATTAGGAGAAGGCATAATTTATAAGAGATAAAAACAAGACAGGAGTTTCTTCACATGAAAACAACTGTGAGCACATTGATTAACATGCTGCCTTCCTTAACTTAGTGAACAGATGAGAACTAGTTAATTACTTTGAAAATGCCTAGGTATCACTGCAAGTCCAGTCTGTGTAAGCACGGTGGGAGCCGCCATGTTTCCCAGGTTATGAAGGCTACTTCCCTGTCTTAGCACATGGAAGTCTTTGCAAGGCAGGGCACAAACAGAAGGAGCTCAGTCTATCCAACAAAGTCTGACTGGCAAAGGGCTCTTCTTTATATCACACATATGTATACTTGTTAGGCCCTGATAACCAATACCGAGAGCATCTTTACTAGAGTGTGTACCACCCATTCAGAATGAAAGCTATGTATGCAGTAGCTGTGCTCAAGTTATGAGGTAAGTTGGCAGTACAACATCATGAGGAGTAGTGGGAGCCAGCTATGAGGAACAGAGAAGGTGCTGGAATGGACTGCGTCATAGCCCAAAACTACCTCCTCACAGAAAGAAGTGGGAGTATAGGCTCTCCAAATGCTTGATTTTAAGCCAAAACATGATAATTTTCTAGCTCATCTGTGGTATTTCAGTGGAACAGATTCAATTTGCAAAAGTATCCTGGCATCATTTCTTAAAAACTTTTGCCCCTGAGCAAGTAAATAAAAGCAGTGTCTAGAATCAGATATCAATTACTCATATTCCCAGCTGACCCGTGACATTTTATCATCCTCCTTTAGCGTCTGATTATGACATTCACCATTCCTTTTGTGTCAAGGCTATACACTATGCAAATTAGCCAGGAAGTTTGTTTAAAGTGCAGATGTCAACTGATCGAAAGATAACTGTATCTCAATGCTTTTTTCTTTATTTGTGTATTTAGGGGTGGCCTTATAAACCCATTCATGAAGTCACAGCTGCAGCTGTACTTACCATGCTTCTACAGAGAATACTTACAGCAGGAAGGAAGAGAAAAAGTGGGGAAACCTCTTGGTCTGCCATCTGGACAGAAAAAATGATTTTTCCGGAACAAAGGCTACTGAGGCTTTATGGTTCCCTTCTTTCCTATCACTATGACTGCCAAATTGATAGTCTTGTACTTAGCAGCATCTTCTGCAATGCTGCAATATGTAGGGTGGAACTCTGGGCTGACACTCAGATGCAAAGTTGAAAGGATAATAAAATTAACAAGAAATAAGAGATGCGGAAATACATCAGTTGTCCAACACAGTTGACTTGAGCTTTGTAACATACGAATGAGCTCAGACAAAGGAAACTTCCATTACCTTTTAAACAGTGCGTTGTCAGTTTGAGGCATAATTCCTTGTTTGCAGAGATAATGTCAATGATTGGAATAATCATCTGCCTGATCCAGCTGGAAAAGTAAACACTTTATTTTCATGTTACAGTCATGTTTGCTTAGCAGTAGCACCTGTGACACATTGAAGGATGAGCTCACACCCATTTAATATTTCGTTCCCACTTCTATTGTCCTTTGGAAGCACTCACCTTTATTTTTACTATAAATCCCTTGTAGGAGAGAGATCATCTGCAGTTCTGACTCAGACCATTAAAAGCATATTGAGAAATAACTTAGGTTTCCCAGAAGGCTAATTTACGTCAGCAAGCAGAAAGATAATCACAGTCATAAATCTTTGTCCATGTCCATGTCTCCTGATTGCTTCAAAAATACTAGGACAATACTTTCTATATCTTAACCAAATGCAGTAATTTGACGTGCTTTTCTTGACATCCACAGTGCACAGTAGCTATGCTGTTTTATACCAGATTCATTTCCAGCATGTTGGAATTGAACATGCTCTGTAAATTATGCATGACTTTTTAACATTCGTGAATCCCATAATTTTACTTTATTGATCAGTTCTTTCTGATAATTGGCAGCAACCCATGAGGAAATGAATGTTCTGCGGCAGGCAAATGGGAATTTTATTGATGTATTACTGAGAAAACAATAGACGTGCTTAGCAAGCTAAAATGTTACTGTCCTTTACGTCCGTTTGAGACCAGTATCATTGTCTTCTTACCTGCATTTTACCTGGGGTTGTCAGGGAAATAAAAAAGCTGTTCTAATTATTATTTAAAGGAAAGCTATGATATCCACCTAATCCTCCATTGCTGTTAATATTAGTGCAGGTAACTGTATTCTTACCTTGATTTATACTAATATTAATGGAAATGAAAACATATTCCAATGTAGGGATTCTAAAGGTTTTCACTACATCTTTTTTCTCAGGACTGTCAGTCAGTCTTCTCTGCTCCCACTTCCTCTTGCCTTCATTTCACGCATACTAGCTCAGCACTCAGGACTAACAGCAAGACAAGGCTCTGCTGACCCTCCAAGCCCGAGGCAAAGCAATTCTTCTCACTGCAGAATAAACAAGACTACCATGAATGATCTGGTCAATAAAGGCCTTGTACTGAAGAATAGCATTTGCCTTTGGGTCAGTTATAAAAACACATCAGTAGAAATAAAACTCAATAGCTGGATGAGGAGACACAGCCATACATTTTCCATCCTATTTCTGACTTATCTTCAGATCCTGGGAGAAGAGAAACCAATCTGGTTTAATGAAGGGCAAGCCCAGCCTTCAATATAATAAAAACTTCATATAAAAATTGTTACAGGGTAGACACCATGTCTCCAAACCCATTACTGATCATAGTAGTGAGGGCAGCAAGACTTCATGGTGGTCCAAAAAGGCTCCTGAAGAAATAAAAAGAAAGGAAAAAATAGGATTCCAATGTGGATTATGGCTTTTCATTACTCTGGTTGCTTATGTGTGGCAACAGATTCATAATGTGAGGGCAGTTAAAGCAATGTAAATTCTCTACATTCAGCTCCTACGTCTTGCAAATACATGGTTTGAGTTCGCAGCATTCAGCCTTGGGAAAATGCCTATTTCTGTGGTATACTTTGTTGAAAATAATACTGCATCACAGTAGATTCTGCATCAGTTATTGGGTGCATATAATGAGATCAATTCACTCATTTGATTTTCTGCTTAACCAGGGACTTTGCACTTGTTGAGTATTACCGAATTTGTCTCTACTGGGAAAAAGAAAAGATTTAGATTTATTCTAACAAGATATTGTATCAAGGTGAAATTAAACTGCAGAAAAGAATGAGTACTACTGTAAAACCTAGTATTAATTTCAAGTGCAATTACGGCAAAAGCACTCCTTGTTAAAGCACAGATTGCCTTTTACTCTTCTCTATTTTTTTTCCCAGAGTGCACAGTAGAAGAAACAGATTGACCTCAGGGCTTTTCTGGTTTTTTTTGTTCTTATTGTTAAAAAATGGTTCTAAATAGTTGGAAAAAAACATAACTGTTCTCAGAAGGTCGTGAATGTTCTCACTTAGACCTCACGAGTAGTAGAAGTCTCAACAGTCCATATTAAAATAACAAAAAGTAGTTACTAGGAAAGAAAAAGGTCATTATCTCCTATAACTCTAAGCAGAAATGTGGGGTGTACCTGGTAGCCATGGTGCCAGAGGAAGTTAATGCTACATATTAGAAATATTAAACATTCCCTGAGGATCCTGGAAACCCACAACGTAACAGATCATCTGAAAGACCAGCAGTAAAGTGAAATGAATAGTCTTTAACAAATGCAAAAAACCTTTGCACTTGAAAATATCTTGGAAAATAAAGCATATCATTCCAAAGAAGAAAAGGGTTACAAAGAAAACAGTACCAAAATCCACTTTTGAACTTAGAAGTTTGCAAGAACTTCTTAGCAGTCTCTTTTGGCAACCTGTCCCCAGGCTATGAGCATGTGCAGTTCCAGACATGAGTTCTACATCAGCAATGCTTCTGTGAAAGTAGCAGTCACAGGTGAGGTGTCTGGAGACTCAGACTGAATGCAGTTTTGGCTTACAAGAGGAAACATCGCTTTTATTACACACCACATGTGAAAATAGATGTATTGAATCTTTGAGTTTTTGGGTAGACAGGGAATGATAAGGCCACCTAAGTGAATGAGTCATCATCTTCTTGGAACAGGGAATGATACAAATTCGTTCTTCAGAAAAGTAATTTTTCTGACGTTACATAACCACAACTCCAGAATGTCCAAACTTTTTCTAATATGTTTGATCTTTCTAACTTTGTGACTATGCAGAGCTCTTCATAAATATTTAACCAAAATTATTCTGCAGACAAAAGCATCAGAGAAGAGTCAGAAAATGACTCACAGCTTCTTAATCAGATACGAGTGACGAGGCAGCTCTAATGTTGCAGTGGGAAAGGGTTATTGGTGTTGATTAAATCATCTGAGAATGACATCCATGTGTGCTTGCGGCCCAAGCCATTGAGCAGGTGGCACGCCATGCTGAGGCATGCATTGACTTCCTGGCGCCCCTCTGCTGTAGTTCTGGGGCAAAATGCAGAAAGACAGTCTTGTTCTTTGCACAGAGTGCTTTATGATTTATATGTATTTATTTTTTTCTTCATAGTAATAATCAAACCCCTCAGTTCTGACACAAAAGAACAGCAGGAAGACATGTGACTACTTTTTTTGTGCTTCATTTCTATCATATAAATGCACATAGTTTAAAGTACCATAGATTCAACATGCATTTATAATTAACTTATGACTGTGCTCAACACTTTGTATTAGAAGCTCAAGCATCAGACAAACTAAATTGGCAAACCAAGTGCAATCCACAGATTTAAATTAGAATCCTCATTCATACTGGACAGAGTGTGCACTCACACCCATGCAGGAAACAGAAATGCATTTATTTAAAAAAAAGAATAAGAATTTCTTATGCCATCAGATGGAATCTTTGGGAAAACAAGCACAGTTTCTGTAAAGGAAAAGTGTACACTTAAAACTACTAGAAATCCGCAGCAGTAAAATAATGGAAAAAATCAGCAGGCATAATTTATTTCAGCTTTCAGGAGCTTTTACCATAATAATATGGATAAGAAAGAAATAATATGGTAAGAAAGAAAAAATAATGACACATTAAAATAATTTATTGGTCATTAAACACTGTATGAGATACTACCATTCCTGTGTTATTCCAGTGCTATTTAACTGAATTCTGTTTATGCTCACATTTTTCTGTAATTTGTTTACACTGATTTGGTGGCCTACAGTAAACTTATCATATCTGGCTAATTGCAGGAAGGTTTTAAAATAATATCAAGCATTTGGCTTACCTTCTGATCTTACCTAGTTAAATGAGAGTGAATACACAAACAACTATGAAGATCCTATGAATATCCTATGAAGATATTTGGTTTGTGTCCTACTGGGGACATGCATGATGTGAGCTGCAGCTGGCATTAACCTGTACTGAGAGTGCATCAGCTCCTCCACCACCATCAGCTGCATTAATTCCTTTTTACATCTGAAGTCCAATTTGTTTTGTGTCTTACAGTCTGGGTCTGCAAATGATGGAAGGTCAGAAGCGCTGCAGGAGATCAGCCACTGCTGCAGGGACAGCCAGCCATCCCCTTTCAAAGCTCTGTTTCCTGAATCTTTCATTAAAATGGCTTTATGAGGCTGTTGGCCATCATAATTTTCATAGTTCATGGATGTTTCTGTGGCACAACGCATGATTTTTTTGGGAAAAAAATTGCAATGCAAAGAATAGCTGAAAAGTAACTAACTACCTTTACATCATTCTAATTCACTTATCCTTACCACATGACACTTTTCTGCATATGTAGATTTTCTCTGTGTTCTCTTTTTTATCATGCTTTGTCTTCAAGAAAAATTTCAAGCAACAGCCCTGGATATAAATGCCGCTATGATCATAGTACCAAACTAAATCAACCACATACTTCTATTTTGGGATAAACTACATTCTGCATTGCAACACTACCCTGGGTATTGTGGCTGCTCAGTGATTGTTATTGTTATGAATTGCTTTCTCAGATCTTTGGGGACTGCAGGATCCAATCAATCACCAGGGAAAGTGCTGAAGTTTAAATTCAAAATATGTTTCCATTAAAATTTTAAATTAAATGCATCTTCACCATGCTAAACCACGCAGCAAACAAGCCTCCACAATTTCATATTAAAAATCCTTTCATTTCTGCTTATCTTTTATTAATTCCTACCATCATTCATCCCACATCTGAATCAAGAAGCAGACACACTCAGTATTAAGTAATTGAAATGTCCCCTGCAAGATCTGTTGCACACCACTAGGAATGACACAAATGTTCAACAAGGCACATGCACAGATAGAGCAGACATTTCTGCCTCCATGGCTTCTAGCTACCACAGAAGGTCTCCCTGCGTGCTGGTTTTCAACAAGAGGCTGCTCTGTGACAAGCCAGTTCTGTCATCCCTGCATGACTGCCTCTGGTAAAATCAATTGGTCTTGCTGCATGAACAGCAACCAGTGTGAAGGAGGGAACAAGCCACAGGAGGCTGATTGCTCTCTGTTGGCCATAACAGCCTCACCAGGCACTTTAGGCAGTGACGCATTCTGGCACTTCCACAGCGCCTTTTACCTGGAATCCTCCGGTGTTTTCAAGAGGAAGCCTCTCATTTTCTGCTTACAGTGTTACTGCTGAGGTAAGCTCACCAGTTGGCCTTTTTTCTTCATTTGTTTCGTGGTTGTTTTTGAGCCCTACTGGACAACTAACGTGATATCAGCCACCAAGGAAAAGGAGTACAATCAGAAATAAAATATTCCATACTCCCACAAAACATGTCTAAGAATGTGATGTTACGGCTTATGCATGAAACAAATACGTGATGACCCTGCCATTAAGGCTTATGGCTAGCATGTCTTCAGGCTATGAATACATATCACATGGTAAATAAAGAGAAGCCTGAATCCTTCAAAATGATTTTTTTTTTTCTATCTACAAAGACCCATTTTCAATTCAATGTTGTTTCACAAGGTTTGTTGTATGTGGCTGTATAACCCTGATGAAATAGCCACAGAAATCAAAAGAATGTGATCAGGTTTGGATATACTGAAAATACAAAGACTTCCTTTTCGTGTAAAAAAAAATGTCCTTCTCCTGTTAAAAAAAAAAAAAAAGGCAGAATTATAGCCATGGAATATCCTGAGTTGAAAGGGACCCAAAAGGACCACAGTATCACAGAAAACCCCCAGCTGGAAAAGACACACAGGACCTGAAACCCAAACCCTGTATCTGAGCGCACTGTCCAAATGCTCCCTCGCCCGGTGGCAGCACTGGGCCTGCTGCACCCCAGGGTATGGTTGGCCCTTTGGACTCCAGGGCACACTGCTGTGTCATGTTCGGCTTGCCATCAGCCGGAACACCCTGATCCCTTTCTGTGGGGCTGCTCTCCAGCATCTCATCCCCCCAGTCCATATGTATAGCCAAAGCTTCCCTTTCTCGGGTGCAGAATTCAGCACTCGCTCTGGTTAAATGGACCTATTTTACCAGCCAAAACAGTGGCAGCTTTAGGAGGCAGATTACCGTATAACCTTCTGTGCTGAGGACAATGCCACCACAAACGACAGTTGCTGACAGCAGGACGAGGTGGTCAGGAGCTCTGCATCCCGCCCATAAGTGCCTGCTTGTGCTGTTAAGGACGGTGCAGGCCCTAGCAGGAGGTGGGGCTGGAACCAGTGACTGCTTCCAGGTGGTATGAAGTCAGCAGAGGCTTTTCTCACGAAGCAGGCAGGATGTCACCTTCCTTATCGGTACAGGCTTTGCATCTGTCCAAGCACTAAAGTGGCTATTGTTGTCTCCAGGCAAAGAATGCTGAGTGCTTCTCTGCCTCACCTGCGCAAAAGCCAAAGCAAAGAACTGCAATATAAAGTGAAGCTAGACGGACAGTTGGACTAGATGTTCTCAGAGGCCTTTTCCAACCTTAATAATGCTGTTTTATTCCCCGTGTCTCACTAAAGAGTAAAAAGAAAAGGGCATTATAAAATAACTGCAGATTGAACAGAAGGCTGTTGTGCTCAGTGCTAGTTTTATGGTGCTGAGGCGAAGTTAGTATGAGTCACTCCTATAACTTACATGGGCATGACACAGACTTCTGACCTTTAATATCTTCTTTTTCTCTTACCAAAAGTTATAATTATTCCTTGAAAGCTTGGATCCACTTTCTTTTCCTACCATTTAGCCCCTTTATGTTTGGCATTTTGCCATTTTCCCAGTGTGCATATTCCATCTGGGTACTTCCCTGGCCCTTAGTGCTGCAGTAGATGAGTGCTCCCAGGATTTATAGATTTTATTCAATCTGTACCTCATATTATATTTGGCAATTAGAGACTCAGGGAGCCTTTGCTTCTGGTCGCAGTCACACAAACTGTGGCACAACCAGGAACTGGAGGAGATGTATACTGTATTTTAGTTGTAGCAGCAGGTCTGTGCTTCAACTCATCTTCCTTTCTAATGCAGTTTGGAAAGAACTGGTATTTAAGAGAACTGAAAAGGATGGAGGAGAAAAGCCACACTAACTTCACCCACAAAGTGGATCTCATCCTGTCCCTATTGCTAGCTAACTTTTCTAAGCAGGATGCTGTGTCTTAAAAACAACACTGCCTAAATCTGTTGTAATGTCCAGCTCAAACAAATTGAAACACAAATAAGGAAAAATGATTAACACAAACTCCTATGAAAAAAGATAATTTCTAAAGTATTTTTGCTTTCTTTCTGTGTATGTACATGCGCATCAGGGCATGTGCATGCGTGTGGAGTTACACACACACACACACACATAAAATTGTAAGGTGGTATATTGTGCAATCACCTGCACGTGTTTGATGGGCAACATTCAGCGAACAAGTCTTCACACAAAAAGACTGGTAGGCTGTATGACAAGCTACAATTTGGAGTTCTTTTACAGCTGTCGGAGAATATAAGCATTCCAAATGTGTAATAGCGCATGCACTATTAAGGAGAAGTCAAACCGAAGCATTATCCAACACAGTCACAGTGAGAAGACATTCTGCTCACTTCATCTTGGCCAAGTGACTGCAGAGACCTGACCTATATTCTGTTACCTAGAAAAGGAAGAGGTGAGGAGAAGTGATCATTCTGTTGTTAGCAAAGTCTAGTATCTATCCTTTGAGGTAAGGCCAAGTATCTGTGCCTGGGAGGGGTGGGCTCCTTGTGTAGCTCCTAAGGAGCCAACCAGTGCGTAAGGAGATGGCTCAGAGGCAGGCAGCTGGGAACAAACACAGACTGCCAGCGTTTAGCTGAAATAATACTCTTCTATTTAATGTGAACTTCCTATCCAGATGGCTGATATCTTGAATAACTGTGCAACCACATAACAAAGCTAACTGAAAGTGTAATGGGAAGGATGACAAGAGCAAGCAAAGTCTGCAGGACTGCATCTGAGCGCACACCAAATTTTGTCCTTTCTTCATGCCTTGGTGATGGAGAAAAAACACAAAGATTCAACCTTTCTGAGTTCAGATTTACCTTCTTACAACCTGCTTAGAAAGCTGAAACTAATCCTGACTAGACAGAGCGAGTAGCTGCTGCTTTCTTTCACAAGAAGATATTAAAAATAAGGCAGCCAAAGAGGATAACTATTTTTTAGTGCACATACTTTATTACATTTTGCTTGTCAGCCTTGCAGACTAAGCAATCCAACAAGAAAGTGCTACTGATCATGAGACAGCACTTGATTGTAAGAAATCACATTTATTTAGCTCATGTCTGGACTGTGTATTGCTTTAAAATAATTGCTTGCCTTTCTTTCTTTTTAAACATCTGAGGAAGAAGCATTCTCATTGGAAGAAATACTTCCCACATACTTATCAATCAAGTTCTGTTTTCTTATGAGCCTGAACCTCTGTGCTCTTTCTACTGTTCGACATGGACTGTTAATACAGACGTAGGTAGGACTATCATTTGCACTTGCTGGGGTGGATATTTCTTAGTCCACATCAGTGGCAGCAGCAGGATCTGAAGACTCTCGGCTTTTTATTTTTCTATGGGAGTTGGTGAGCAGGAAAAATGCGCAGTGCTGCTTGGGCTCTGGCAAGGAACTGGGCAAGTACTGCACTGGGAATAGTTGCGTCTTTATAGCTGCTACGCAGAGATGCTCAGCAGATTGTAAAACATCAGCTGATGCTTTTGCAGTCCAGGCAAGGATGGAATTAATAAATTATGAATAAAGAAATTTCAGGTGTGTCCTTGCAGGCAAGATCTGTGAGATGGGCAGCTTGTGAGATGGACTTCAGCAAAAGTATTTGGACTTTGTTCAGTTTTCCATGCCTTCTGATCCATGAATGATGGAAAATAAATCAGGGTACTTTTGTAAAATGCCTTGTAATAACCATTATTCACAATATCTATTACTATAAAGTGCAAGAAGCACGGCGTATTATTATCTACAATCCATTCACCTAAGGATTTTTTCAACAATTCTGCATTCCAAATAGCTTTGCCTATTTCAAAGGACATTAAAAAGCTTATTTTCCTCATTACCTATAACATTAGTCCCTTAGAATTCTTTTTTCCTTACAACAGGATATTGGAGTGCTGCTGTGTGCATCAAGGATACTATTGACATATTCAGTCAGATATATTTGGCCTAGTGGAGAAAATAAAATCTTGAGAAAGGTCATTTCTTTCCCTGTGCTAATTAAATTGCTTTGGAAGGAGATTATATCACGATGGTGACCAGCAAGGTAGCCAGAGCAGACACTAGTCTGCAGTACATAGCTTTTGTGAAAGTGTTGATGTAGAAGTGGCTGGCAGGGATAGGCAAATATCCTAATAGGTTGCCAGTGAGTCACTGAAAAGATTTCTTTCTTTGATGCTTTGATTTCACAAAAGCAGGGAAAACAGACGTGTCTTAAAAAGAGATCATTTTCATCCATTTTTTATTCCATTTCTTATTAACTAAATGCAGCGCTGTATGTGTGCTTTTAGCAAGATAACCTGCTGTTAACTGGAAACATGCATAGTGATAACTGTAAATTACAGTTACCAGAAAGCCTGCATCTTTGGAACACACATTTCTAATAATACAACTTCTGAAAAAATGGGGACGCTCTGAGTAAATAATGAGACATTAATTTTTCCCCAGGTGTGATTGGGCTGATGCTGTAACAAATTTACCATGGTTGACCTAAAATGTGAGTCTTCTCACTACTTGGCTCAGTAAACCCAGCTTTCAAGTTGCTTGGAACTCGACATTATCTTTCCTTTTCCACCCATGTGGACTCCTGGATGCCTGAATGTCACTCCTTGGTTTTGTTCTTTATATCTTTCCCTTTGTCAAGAGCCATGATCAGTAGTTGGCTGTTCTTCAGCAAGAGTTTGCAGCCTAATGAACAAAACAAAGAAACAAGTCCAGAACAACCACAAGGTGGGGTTAGGTTATTGACGATCTGACCAGTCCAGAGAATGAATTAATGGTCACATCAGTCTTCACTTCCTTCCCTCTGAAATCCTCTGCACTTCTGTCATATGTATTTTCTCGTAATGAAATCATCTCTTCCTTTGTTAAGCAGGAGGATTCTGTTCAGCCACTCTGTAACTCTTATGTCCACCAATGATAATTGCAGCAAACATCCTTTAGTCCATTTGCCTGTGCTTTGTACATCAGCACAAGTCTCTGCTCTGTGATTTCTGTCTGTGGATAGAGGAACAGCTAATTTTTCCAAAAGCCTCTGCTGATCTCCTGCAGATCTCTTTGATAATACAGAAAATACATTTGCTGTTAAAGCTAAATTGTGTTGATGACTAATTAACGGCATCAGGGCTGTGTAATCTGCTCAGCCAGGTGACTGTGACTTTCAAATGACCGTAAACATGTCTTAATACTTTCATGAGCATACAGCACAAGTAGCCTAGGACGCGTCTCTTGCAGTAGTGGCTTTTCTTATCTTGTATGAGATTGTCACTGCCTTTCAAAATCCAGATATTTATAATACCTACACAAAGCAATTGGTTAACTCTAAACTAAATTATTACTTTAACTACAGCAATTAAGAAAATGAAATGACGGGGAAGGGAAAGGGGAGCTGCATAGCATGTTAACTGTTACATGCTCAATGAGAGTTCCCAGGTTGGATAGGAGGAATCCGGGAGTAAATGATTTTGTAGGAGAAGATCAGGAGTCAAATCCAGATGCCAAAGTCTTAGCATCAGCAAAAGGGCATTGTGACTGGGGATCCCAAAGGCACTGACTGACTGGGATTTCATTTGGGGAGATTAGATTTAGAATCTTAAGTTACTTGCCAACTATTTGCAAATGTCATCTTTAAATTAGAATTAATTGCCAAAATCTGCCGTCAGTCATCAGAACTGCTGAAAGTGCACCTTCACCCATCTGGACGTGACTGTCCACTCCAGGACATCTCCTTTCTGACATCCAACTTGGATGTGCAGAATAGCAGCCCAGTGCTTCTAAGAACATTTCACATTAGCTGTAATTACGTGGTGAATTACAAACTAACAAGACGCATCTATTCAGTATTAAGGATTAATGATCTGAGCTTTTAGTATTTACTTCCCTGCAGGGTAACAAATTCACTAAAATCATGGTTCAATAGATGCAAAAAATGTGATAGACAGCATATGTAGAATATATGTATAGAAATGTTATTTTTTTCTTCTTTTCCCATTGTTTATCCCCACTTCCACGCTGTCTTCACCACCTTCCCCTTACCATCCATCTTTCCCATCACAAAACAGGCTCCCAATCTAGTCCTTCCCTTTAGAATCCCCCCATGCTATCCATTTCACAGCAAAGCTGTGGCCTTTCTTGCACCTTTGACTCTGATCAGCTGCCTCTGCCTAGGTGTTTCCTCTACCTCACAAGGGTAGCAGAAGGCAATGCGCCCAAGCAGGAGATGCACCCGAAGATTTGGATGGTCAGCCTGCCTCAATTTGAGCCTTTTCCAAAGCCACACACAGTATGGGTTACTTTAAAAAAAAAAAAAAAAAAAAAGACAGCTTACCATCCTTTTGGCACCTCTGGTAGACCCACAACTTTCCTTCTTCACCTCTGGCTAGGCAATGTGTGCATAGATTCTGGTCCAGTTCATCACCATGATAAACCAGAGTGGAAGGAATGTCAGTCCCCTCATTTAGTTGGATTTTGGTTTACAGTTGACTTGCCACTTCAAAGCAAGCCTACCTCTCAGTTTTGCATCACTTGTATAGGACATAGTTAAAAGGGACCCTTGGACTAGATGACCTTTAGAGGTTCCTTCCAACTCAAATGATTCTATGATCCTATGACATTTACCACAGACATCAAATCCTCAGGCACAGTGTAGCCCTTCAGCAAGCCTATGAACTTGCAAAACAGTAATTCCAACTATAAATGCAACCAAATATTTCAGGTGGGGTTTTGGTAGCTATTTTTTGTGAAAGCTTCTTGAAAACACTTCCATACCTATTTAGTAACAACTGCATGGATCACTTTTATCTGTGTGACTGTGGGACTGAAGAGCATCAGTGGGGTGTTTCTGTGTGCACCAAATAGATGGACTGAAGTTATCCCCACATTAAGGCAGATAAAAAAGTGTGGGAGAAAGGGAAAAAGAATATTTTTGAAATACAGTGAGATCTGGGCTGCCTGGGACACTTGATAGCTGTCTTGGGCTCCAGTCGGGCATCTAAACAAGCAGAGGATTCCTGCTTTCCTGGGTTACAAACCCCCTTGTCAGGCTCGCTCCCCAGCTAAGATATCTGCCTTCTGAAAATACACCAAAGATTTCTTATTATGTTGTTTCTGCGGCTGTTTGCATGAGTAAATCTTATAGTCAGGCAACGCATGAATAGTACGGCACGTATAATTTACTCAATGTATTCAGGAATGCTAAGCATCACGCTCTCATCAGTGGAACTGGCTGATTTTGAATATGTTTTTATTTCTTGGCAGTTAGGTTTATATGCAAATCTTGCACTTGTGTGTACATCCCAAATAAATCGCACTGTTTTTTTTTTTTTTTTTTTTTTTTTTTTAAGAAAAGACAGCCAGATGTGCAGTGAGACAGCTGGCCTGGAGAACCAGACACAAGGGAAAATGCGGGAGGGAGAGAAGAGGCAGCACTGGATGGAAGTGGTGGCACGAGCTCCTGCCCGAAGGCCTGCAGAAGCGTGCTGCTTGTGTCCTGTCTGACCAGCCCGTGGGGCCTTCATCTCCTGCAGAATGGTGCCAAACCACCACCACTGGCATTGTGCTCTGTCAGCCGGCACTCCGTGTAGCATAAAGAGTGCTCAGGGCTCCTTTATCCTGCTCTGCTGTAAATCACAAGCAAACTCAAACAATAGGATAGTTGGAAAAGAGTGAAAGAACTATCATTATATTTATTTATTTGTTTGTTTGTTTGTTTGTTTGTTTGTTTGTTTATTTATTTATTTTTTTGTAAGAGCCTTGCCCTTTCTGTTGCTCCCATTCTAACTTTATTCCAGGATCTCTCCTCTTGGACTCGTATTGTTGCAGTGGGTACCCTTGGCTCAGCCTCACCCAGGGGTCCAGCTCAGGGAAGCCTCTTGCTTGCTGTTGGTGGCACCCAGGGGCAAACCAAAGGCTCGCCCACTGCCTTCAGAGCCTCCACTCCTGCTGTCCAGCTGCAATTCTACATCACCATTCCTGGGAGACAGCTAGAAATGTCCTCGTGCTCATATTGAAAAACAGAGAGTGTTTAGAATGCAGACAGCTTTCTTCCCTTCTCCTCCTTTTTTTCTTTTTTTTTTTTTTTTTTT
>PPHD01001151.1:0-46568 GCA_002909625.1 Bambusicola thoracicus | reverse complement strand
TATATTCACCCATTCTTTGTAACTACATATATAGCACAGCATCATCTTTTTTTTTATTATTATAATATGAAGGATATGAGTATGTCATTTTAAGAAGGGATCAAATAATTACTTTTAATACGGTCTTCTTTCCTTCTCTCTTCATTTTCACTGGGTATTGAATCCTACAATTACTTTTAGACAGATTTGATAGAGATTTCAAAAGTTCTCTGTCCTTAGATGTTTCATGGAAATCAGTGGTAGAGCATACTAAGAGTTTCTTAGTATATTCTTAGCATACTAAGAGCATACTAAGTAGTTTCTAACAAATCTGTGAAAGATTAGTACATCTATCTAACCACTGATCTCTTTTTCCAATTAGAATTTGAGTACCACTTTTGCAGAGTGGGAGAGATTAATGAGAAAGTTGAATTCAGACCCCACTGACAGCCATTTTGTTGAAGTCATGAGTTTAATCACACGTATGTATAAAGAAACTGCAATTGCCAAGGTAAGTGTGGAAATTTTTTTAATATATATTTTCATTTTCCAATGTGTTTTCACTTAATAAAATTAGTTCTGTTAGCATCTCTTGGACTTAGGAATACCCTGAAGGTGAATACTCCAGGAACATATTTGTGTAGGCAGCTGCTGCAGGTAACTGACCCAGTTGGCTTGCGTTACAGGATGCTGCTGACGCAGCCCTTGTGCAGGCTGTGCTCTGTCAGTACTGGTTCTCCCCATGGATAAATGAAGAATAATAATCCTCTCTGACTGTTCTCTCTAGTGTATCAGATGGGACACCTGTTCTGTATTTTCCTCTTATACTTAAGGTGTGAGAATTAACGGATCTTTTACATGCTTACTTTTTAGCCCGTTATCAAATTTCTTTAAGCTAATCTATATTTAGAAAAGTATATTAAAAAAAAATTCTGCAGGATTCTGGCTTAGTAAGAATTAAGAATCTGAATCCTTGGAGTTTATCTTCAATTTTATACTCGTCTTAAAAATATCACTGTGGTTCTGTTGATACTTTTTCCCTACTTTTTTATTCTCTGTCACTGTCAGCTCATTTTCAAATGAAAGAGGGAAGTAAAAATTCTGAGGGCTGTTGCAGAGGGTATTGCGTTAACAACTCATCGGTGATAAATGTTATTAGTAGTTGTTAATTTATTTTCAATATCTTTTATAAAAACTATTAATATTTAACACAGCAATTATGTGTAGGTTTATATTGAGCAATTATTATATTATTGGTGTAGTATCATATTCTTTGATTTGATGAATGGTTTTATAGTTGCTGGTACAGAAGTTCTGATGAAACAATACCTTGTCTGATTAAAATATGTTTGGTCAGAAATTAAACGTAGTGTGATTTCAGACATCAGGTAATGATGTCATAACTGAAAACCTTTTTATTTTCATCTTAATCTGAAAGAAATGCCATCTAATTTTGTGATCTTCTGAGGATGAGGGTATTTTCCTCTAAAGAAATGGGATCAGTTTAGCTATTAAGACATGAAGTTGTGCTACTTTTTTTTAAACAGAACTTGAATTATTTTTTAAATTTACATTAATGTTTGATGAAGTCTTAAATGGATAACCAATAAAATGGCCATTTAGGTATCAAAGTGAAAACTGTCATTTTGAACACTTTGTGTATCTAACTGATGAAAACATACTCTGTTACTCCAGGCAGGAGCAGTAAAGGACTATATCAGAATGATGCTCGAAAACGACAAACTGAAGTTTCTAGTTTTTGCTCACCACATAAGCATGCTTCAGGCTTGTACAGAGGCAGTTGTAGAAAATAAGGTAATTATTTAACAAATGTGCACTCATTTAATTTCAGACTTTGCAAATACATGACTGCTATGCTTAAATTGAGTAGATCTATCTGTATGTGGAGGAATTTAAGGACTTAAAGTATATAAAGGTCAGTGCCCCTGTATTGAAAAGATTGTGGCATTTTGAAGAACTGTTTTGTATATAGGGATATTTGGTATGATACTTCATCTCTGAATCAGTGTGGTAGGCAGTTGTTTCCCAAGGTTTTTCATCTATATACTTCTGTCTTCTTTTGGGTGTGCTGGGTTGGTGTTTATTAGGTTGGTGTTTTGCTCTTTTTTTTTCCAAGACACTGTTATCTTACTTGAATGTTTAATTCGCAGCAGATCATTTCCACATTGTTGGTTGTGGACTCAACCATTGCTGGGGAAAAATGGCTAGCATTGCTATTAAATATTAAGCTATTTGTTTGCAAGTGCTCGCAATTTTAGTAAATATTATCTGGGAGATTTCAGATTCTTGGGCAGAATATTCAATTTTAAGAGCCTGTGTTCATTGTTGTCTTTTGTAAATAAGTAGTACGAAGTCGACAGTCTTTTTGATAAATAGGCTTAATTGTAAATCAGAAGGTAAAAAAAAAACTACTGAGGTACTATTATCCTCGTGACTGGAATAGAGCAGATATTTAGTACTGGGGAAAGAAGGTGGTTAGATCCAAAAAGGGACAGGGATGATTTCATTTGTGTATTAAAATCTGTTGTAGGTTCGCTACATACGGATAGATGGAAGTGTTCCTTCTGCAGAAAGAATACGTCTTGTTAATCAGTTTCAGAAGGATCCTGATACCCGGGTTGCTATTTTGAGTATTCAGGCAGCTGGTCAGGTAGGATTTAAAAAAAAAAAAAAAGAAAAGAAAAGAAAAGAAAAAAGTGTAATGAGAAATCTAAAGAATAGAAATAAAGATTATTATTAAAGTTATTTACTGAAGGCAATTCATGTAATACATCTTTTGCTGAATCATGTATTCATTTTTTGCACTAGTCATGTTAACTGTTTTAAGCCTCTATTGAAATTACATGATCAAAATCAACATAAACAGTAGCTTGAATAAATAGTATAAACAACAACCGAAAACAACAGAAAAGAACCTGCTCCTTCTGTCTGGAAGTACCAGATTAATAAAAGGTAACATTTAGTTCCATAATGAAGAACAGTATGCAGTCTTGGCACAGTATTGCAATGTTTTCTGAATCTTACTAATATCTACCTGAAATAAATGTGGAAGGCTGATTTTGTGTCCACGTGGTCCCTCTCACTTACATTTAAAAATGTCTGTGCCGCATGTAGATTTATGGGGAGAATCTTCTTTTCTAAATTGCATCTACTCTTTTATGTAGGGTTTAACTTTCACTGCTGCTACTCACATTGTGTTTGCTGAATTATACTGGGATCCAGGCCATATTAAGCAAGCAGAAGACAGAGCGCACCGGATTGGACAGTGCAGTTCTGTGAATATTCACTTTCTTATAGCAAAAGGAACATTGGATCCTCTTATGTGGGCAATGCTGAATCGCAAGGTGTGTGTGGAATAGAACCAAATAATTGAGAACTCACTATGTTTTAGATAACACTTAAGCACGAGTAGCAAATAACATTCTCATATAAGACGAATCTATGGATCTAAGATTGTCTGGTTAAGAGTTTAATCACTAAATTCCTGGCTGTCAATTAATTCTGCTTTTGGCTTCATCTGCTAAGCAGAATGTCTAAAGACTGTTCAGAAAGAGATGTACACAGTGTAAATAATATCTTTAACTTCAGTAAATATTGATATTTTACATATACCTTTTCATATATATACTACTTATTTGTGCAGAAATGGTTTCCAATTAGGACAGCTGGAAGAATAATTTTAATCACTAATGTTTTTTTGAATTACTGCAGATAGTCTTGTTTCTCTCTAGCAAACTTAGTTCAGCAGTTGTAACGAATTTAATGTCCTTAGACAAATTTATTTGTTCCAACCTGTAAATTCTTCAGAGCATTTATGCAAGTCTTTTTGCAGGCCAAGGTTACAGGCAGCACCTTGAATGGCAAAAAAGAGAAAATGCAGGCTGAAGAAGGTGATAAGGAAAAATGGGATTTTTTGAGTTTTGCTGAAGCTTGGACCCCTAATGACAGTGTAGAAGATCTCCATAATGAATTTCTGTTTACACATGTAAGACTCAAAACTAATGTTTTTATTTATTTCATTTTAAAACAATCTAACCATTTTTCACCTCAGTTTCATGTGCGCTGCAGACTTTACTATTGGAGAATCACTATATGAGTGGGGAAAAGCATGAGTTCAAGTTCAGAAAGTTAGTCTGGAGAAAGTGATCTGTTGGGCATAAATGTAATCTACAAGTTTTGAGTAGTTGCTTTCATTGTTTTTTAGGTGATTGACTTACCCTCAGAGTCTCATAAGAAAATGTAACTTCTGTTTAAAATATAACTTTCTTAATAGCCATTTAAATTCAGCAAGGTTATTTTGAAAACATTGTTTAAAAGCCTTTCCTTGTAATAGGCTTCATCAGAAAATGTACATAACATACCTGTTCTGTGTATTTGCTTTCATTAGTGCTATTGCAGAATTTTGATAAGGACGCTGAAAATAATTTTTAGGAACCAGAACAATGCTGAATTGCTCTTTATGCTGTTTCTGCCTAAAGGAAAATATCTTAAAGGAGAATATCCAAACTAGCTTCCTATATTAGAAAGCACTGCTAATGGGGAAAAATTTTAATCAGCCCTAATGCAGTAATTACAAAAATGGCTTTATGTATTTCTTTCCTCCTTCCTAGTTTGAGAAGGAAAGACAGCATGACATACGTTCCTTCTTTTCCCCAAAATCCTCTGCTGGAAAGAAACGCAAAATGTTATCAGATAGTGAGTCATTAAAGGTTGATGCAGAGTCTTTTGAAGCCACAAAAGAAGAGAATTCAGAGAAGAGCAGTGAAAGTCTGGATTCCACAGGAATAAGTGATGTAGATACAGTTTGTCATGAAAATACCTGTGAACGTGAAGCTAAAAGAGCAAGAAGCATAAGTGGATCTATTCCTGTCAGCTCCAGTAAGAAGGCTCTGACTGGAAAAAAGTCCACCCTGTTCACAGAGAAGAACAATGAAGTCCTTCCTTGCAGCTCACAGACTTCAAGCAAAGGCACAGCTTTAAATGAAGACTGGCAATGTAGTGTTTGCACTTACAGTAATAACAAATGGCTTCCTTACTGTGAAATGTGTAATTGCCCTCAGAGCAATAACGGTAAGTGCTGCAGAGAAAGCATGTGTTTTTAAATGTGTGCACATATACAAGCAAAACATGAAGAATGGTATTTTTCTATGAACAGATAGCTAGATACCTTTTAGGTGATCTTTCATAATTTAGCTTTTCCTGGGGATCTTCTATGTGATTCTAATTTGAAACAAATAAAAAATGGAGATGAATGTTAACAGGATATGAAAATGGTAAGAATATAAATTTGATTCTCTTTACAGCAAATGTAGCTCTCAGTTTCTTTGTGAAGGTTTATGGTTATTGTGAATCCAATTGAATGGAAAAGTTTTTCTCTACCTGTCAAAACTAAATGATGTCACAGATGGTTTTATTAACTTCAGTGTTGTGTAGTTGTCATGGGAGACATTGCCTTAAAAATACAGCATTTCTCATTCATACAGGACAGAATAAATGTTTTCTATGAAATTTATTTCAGCAATTTGGGAACATAGTAAATATTTTTATAAATCTATCTCCATGCTTATGTAAAGAAGAAGTAAGGTGGTTCTTGTTTCTTTTTAAATCTCTTCTTGCTTAAGTAAGGACAACTTCTCAATTTCTTAAGTACGTATAAATGCTGGGAAACTATTTAATGTGTTTATGGTGCTCAGTAAATGTATATAGTAGATGATTGCTAACCGTTTGATTGCACATATTTTGACAAGAATCTGGCTGCACAAAAATGTGTAAGTAGAACACTTCAGTCCGTGTTTATTCTCCTAATATCAAAGTTAGTGCTGTTTTCAAAGGTGGTTGAACCATGCTATTAGAGAATAAAATGCAGTGTCTCAGTATTTCAGCTACTTCGTTTTTGTCCATCCATTTATTGATTAGCTGTCAGTTTATGAGGAGAGTATAAATGACCACTTTTCTCCCTCTATAGCTGAGAGAAACTGTGAAGTTCCTACGAGCCAGACTGAAGAAGACGTGTCAAAAGACTCCAGGAGAGATGAACAGAAAGCAGGATGGGATGCTGAAGATGGAAGAGAAGATTTGGAGGAATCGGTGTCCCAGCAGTCTGAAATCAGTGAACAAGAAGCTGTCAAAATCAAAAGTAAAGAAAATGAAAGAAGGTGTGGAGAAGGTAATAGGGGACTCCTGTGGAAAAAAAGGTGACCATATCCTGTCTGTGACATTGTGTTTACTGCCTCTGGCATGAGAAAGAGCTTCAAAATATGAAAAATAGACTAGTGTGTGATTTCTCTTGTTTTAACCTGGGATGTTTATTGAATTTTGATATCTAAACCCACTTTTCATACAAAGCCTGAGGAAATATAGAGGTTTTAGTTGACAGTGCAATTATGTCAAACGCACAGCTGTGAAACCGAAGCTACAACATACAGTCTTATTGAAATTTATGATGGCATTGACTTGTGTTCAGGATAGCCATGAGTAAAGGAAACGATGGGTAATTCAGGAGAAACAAGATTGTCTCCTAAGAAATTCAGGACAACACAAGTATCTTAATAGCTTGTTGCTTGCATTGTGTGTATCTTATGTTGTTCTGGAATTAGATATAGAATCCCAGTGTGGTATATACTCTCGGAGTTTGTACCGTGCTTCCTGAAAACTTGGAGGGGGTGGAAAGAGTGAAAATCAAAAAAGATATATGAACACTATATATATATATATATGTATACAAAAATGTTCGTAGGCACATGAAATCAGGAAATTTCACAAATAACAGGTATGGTTATTATTTTTAATATCTGAATAGACTAAATGAAGAAAAGCCCTTAATTTTACCATTGTTTCTTTATATTGGATATTTTAGATGAATCAGATGCATTTCTAGTATACGGTGGGCTAATGTTCTGTGCAAGCAGGAATACTGATAGAATTCACCTCTATACAAAGGTAAAGCTGAAATAAGCATGCTTATTATCACTTCAAAATTGCAAAGTAGACTGTTGTCCTGTAAAATAGGCATGTATAGTTTCTTTTGTCATGCTTTATGTAAATCCCTATTTTCATGTAATTGAAAGTGTACAAAAATTAGGTAGTTTATCATTCTTGTTCTTGTTGGAGAAGTAATAATTCCCTCAATATACAACTTCTAACACTTCTCATAGTTTATACAGAGGTGCTAGTATATTATATGTATGTTGAGATTATCTGTTGAAAATGCTATTCCTTTTCTTGTTATAGATCTTACCACCACCTTGAATCATTATCACGACTAATTATTGTCCTGTTTGTAGCTAGTGTGCTATTGCAGAATATTTTTAGAGTTGTAATAATCAATGAATCTTTCCAGGCTAAATAGGTAAATAAAAACTGATGAGGGGTCTAGAGCACAAGTCTTATGAGGAGTGGCTGAGGGAGCTGGGATTGTTTAGTCTAGAGAAGAAGAGGCTCAGGGGAGACCTCATTGCACTCTACAACTTCCTGAAGGGAGGTTGTGATAAGGAGGGGTTTGGCCTCCTCTCCCAGGTAACAAAAAGGACCCGAGGAAATGGCACAAGTTGTGCTAGAGGAGATTTAGATTAGACATAAGGAAAAAAAATTTCTCTCAGAATGGTCAGGCACTGGAATGACTGTCCAGGGAGGTCGTGGAGTCACCATCCTTGGCAGTGTTCAAGAGGTGTTTGGATGAGGAGCTACAGGAGATGGTTTAGTGGCTTGGGGTAGCAAGGGTAATGGGAGGATGGTTGGACTAGATGATCTTGTAGGTCCTTTCCAACCTTGTGATTCTATGATAAAATATTGCCACCCCATTTTCAGAAAGGTACACGTTGGTGCTGTGTATAGATCAGAAAATTCTTGAATAAAATGCATTATCATTAATTTGTAATGGTAATTGAAAGAGAGAAACAAGTAGTTACTGATTTTTTTGGGGGTCATTCTTTCATGAGAAATCATTCCTGGGGAAGTCTTAACCTTGAGGATGTAAATTTGGTGGAAAGAGGGGGATAATCCACTTGAAACAGATCTTTCTTTTTTCTAGATTGTAGTGCATTCTGTCTGTAAACAAAGCTGTTTGTTTATGTAGGATGGTGAACCACTGAATCTTAATTTCATTCCATTGGACATACAGCTGGATAACTGGGAGGATTTACCAGAGAATTTCCAACATAAACAAAATCGTTCAATGGTAAGTACAAATTCAACTGGCACAGTAATACAGTATTTGTTCCAGGACTTGGGACCTAGGCACAATTTCATCAGTGCAAGCAGATACTGTAAATGTTGATGCAGATATTATGTGGACTGTTTTTCTGGCAAATTATCGTACCTCCTGTTAACATTTCTGTAGATGGAATCAACCAGGCATCATTTAATTTCTCATTTACAGGATTAGTAACTACCATTCGTAAGTCAACATAACAGCATTTTAAAGGTTGTAAATTATGTGTGGTACATGATGATTAGGAATGTGCTGGATTGTATCAAAGCTGCAGTTATGAGCAGGCCTTGACTCTCATTTTGTCCTTTGGTCTTCTAACAACATTCAAAACAGTGTAGAGCACAACTCCACTGAGATATGTAGCTTCAGTTATGTGAACAGTAACAATCACATCTGTATTGGTGTTGGAAGACATGAACACTGTCAAATCAAGTACTCACGGTAATGAAATCCAGGATTTTAAAATGGATTTGCAATGTTATCTATTGGAAACAGTCAAGAAATATTTTATCTGTTTAAAGAGATGTATAATTTGGAAAACCAGATTTTATCACATGGGAACAAGACGGATTCTTTTTAGTAGCTTCTCCAACAAGGCTGGAACTTAGATTTGTAGGTGGCTAACAGAGATGTTGCCAAAGAACTTAGAAGCTGCTTACTAGACTGAGAAGACATGTTAAGAATGATATGTTTCTGGGCAGGAGGTCAAACTTTGTAACTCCGATTTTTCTTGCAGATTAAAATATCCGTGTTAGTAAATGCTCCCCATGTGCCTTTATATCCTGCAGTTTTGCTGATTTCTTTCTTGCTGTTCTGACTCAGAAAGGAAGACTGGTCCGTGCTCTTCTATATTTGCCATGAAGAAATACTTCACAGAGAAAATCATGGCCACATTGTAGTCTTTGAAGCTTGTTCCTGGATGAGGCTGAAATCACTTTTCCATACTGCAGGATGTATTTATTGTCACTGTAGTCCATGTTCAGAAACACTGTGATACTGGCTACTATGGATTGTAGCAAGTCAGCAAGGAATGGAGTGGGGAAAAACAAATGGAGCAAAACTTTCATATTGGCCACTGTTTTCTATTTGTTATTGATGGGCATATTGGTACTCTCATTTATTTTCTGTTGTAGAGATGAAACCAATTTTCTGCTACACGTATTCTAAAGAAGGCATGTTATAAACTCTCAGTTTCTACATAGGAATGTCATTTTTGCTCACCAACTTTGCTTTTTAGAAAGCCTAGAACAGAAGAGAGAGGGCTACTCTAACTAGAAGAGTTTTACCCATCTGTTTTTTCCTTGAACAAAGTCTTGCTTACACAAGAAAGATTTATCTGAGACTTAATCAGGAAGCCATTCTCCTTGTCATTATAGCTTAGATTAATGACGTCTGGTTTTGGCTTTATAATCTACCTTGTGGAACAGCACACCTGTATGTCATAGCAAAACTGTAATGTAGACAATGCCGAAGCAGTCTAAGTTCTTCAGCAAGAGAGGATGGGAGGCTGCAGCTTGCACAAGGGTTGACTTGAAGGGACCATCTGTGATCATACCAGCTTTTTTCCCATCCAGTTTTGAATATATTAATTCTTAGCATGCTTTCAATGTAATTATTTGTTTAATGTTACGCTGCTGACAACAGCATTCTGCCCCAGATACTGAGGTTTGTGAAAGAATGGAATCAACTAACAGCGATGAAACAGAAAATTGTCAGAAAAAGTGGCCAGCTGTTTTGTAGTCCTATTCATGCTGCAGAGGAGATGTCTAAAAAGCAGTCAGCAGCAACCAGCACAAAAAGGTATGTGTTTTTATTTTTCTTTCACTTATTAATTTCTGCAGGAAGTTTTGATGTATTTAATATAACTTTCAGTGGAATTAAACCAAGGTTATAAATGAGTTATTCAGTGAAACAGTGACAAACATATACAACTGAGCACATAGGTAAATGTGCTGGAATGGCCCTGTCCATCACTGTCACATTCAGCAGCTATTCTGGCTTTCTGCTTTGTGTATTTAAGCAGCTGGAACTCACCTGAGATTTCTGAGGAAAAATCATTACCTTCAGGGTCTCAAAAGAAAAGTAAGCTTAAAAATAATCTTACTGTATTTCCTACCTGAAAGCAGGAATAAATCATTAGTTGCCATCAGGGCTACAATCTCACATTCATAAGTCACAGCTTACTTCAACACTTTTTCATACTCATTTTTTTCTTTAAGTAATTCTGTCCACTGTGGGTGACATTTGTCAAAACTGTTGGCTTTTTTTAGGTATGTGACCAAGGAGGATGTAGCAGCAGCCTCACTTAGCAAAGCGAGCAGCAGCGGGGGCAGCGTGCGCCTCATCACTAAGGAAAGTAGAGCTTGTCTGAAGAATGAAAATGCTTCTATGGCACAACCAGGTCATTCCACAAAGTAAGTTAAGTTTAATGCAAAAAAAAAAAGAAAAAAAAAAAGCAATAAAGCTGTTTCTTCATAGACTTTTTTTAAGGTAGCAAAGTTATGTTTCCCGCGCTAAGCCGTAGTAATAGGTAAGTTATAGGACAGAAACTTGCTGAAATAGCTAATGAGCTATTAACAATTTAGAATGGTATCTGTTGTGTGATGATATAGCTATTAGTTAAGAGTGACAAGATGAAACAAGAAAAGTTACACAACTTCGTTAAAGAAGCAACAGTGTTAGCTTGAGCTTACTTGTGAAGTCAGCTTCAAATGGGAAAGCAAATTTTCTTCCATTCTGCCTCAATTTAGAATAAAGTAGAAAATATGAAATGTTTTTGTCAGAAAATGTCCTTCTTTATCAGACAAGGAGTTCTTGGCTGGAAGCAAACCTTGTTTAGAGTACGAAATTGTTAAGAAGCTGTGAAAGTTGCAGAGAGAAGGCAGGATGTTTTCCTCTGGGATTTTGCTTCTGTTACAAAGGGGGATGAAACATTTGTCTGACAGTGTATGTACCTACCTGACAGAAACTAACACTTATAAATACAGCATGATTTTAGTTTAGTAATTTAATGTGCATTTGTGAATGTAGCAAAATGTGCAAAGGAAAAATCTCTTTTGTATTGTCATATATTGTTTAAATTGAAACACAAACCAAGTAGATGATTGCACTATACAGATACTAACCTGACTGAGATGATCTTTTGATTAAAATTGGTATTCTAGAACATGAAAGATATCTAATGGGAATATACAATGTATAAAGCAAAAAATGTATTGTTGAATACCCACTTTATTAATAGCTGCACTTTGATCTCTGTAAACAGGTTGTTTTTGGAGAATGGAAAAGCTCCTTCAGTTCTTCCTCCTGACTGGACTGAAGTTGAAAGTGCCTCCTTACCTAAAGGCTATTTGTTGCAAGCCTTGGATGGTGAGGGGAACCCACTTTGTCTCCACTGTCAGCAGCCAACAGCTCAGCTTGATGAAAGCTGCCAGGCCCGTGCCTGGGACACACGGTTCTGCTCTCTTGCCTGCCAAGAGGACTTCTCGGTTCGTTCTAGTCAGACCTACCTCAGGGTTAAGGTGTTTGAAATTGAACATGGTGTTTGCCAGTTCTGTCATCAGAATGCCCAAGAGCTCTATCTTAACGTCAGAGATGCACCTAAGAGTCAGCGTAAGAAACTTCTGGAGAGCTCATGGATGTCTCATCTTCCACTTGGGCAGGTAATCATACTGTTTTTTGAGTGCTTTCTGCTGATCTGTATATTCCCATAGTAGCAGTAGAAAGTAGGTCCGAGAAATCCAAAATGGTGTACTTGCTGGCATAAGATAGAAGACAGTTACCCAGCACCAATGACAGATCATGGAAAAGAAAATTAACAACAAAATCCTTGTCTTCATATGCCTTCAAAGGCATAAACGCATTTTTGGTCTCTAAAGGGGACAGGCATCAAGAACTCTGATTCTTAGGGTTGTAAGTATTGCAGCTGATTTTAATGGAAATGTGGTTATGAAACAGAATTGAGGAATGAATGTAGTAAGTAGTACCAGGTTATTACTACTTCACAGGATGTTTGCCGGTAGCTTAACAAAAGCCAGCTGTCACAGCTTCCCTCACTATAACCTCAGAATGTATTAAGAACTTCCCAGATTTTAATTGCTTTTTTGCTGACTTGAAGGCAATGGAACAGAAAGGGAGAATATCCGTATACAAAGCAGTATTTTAGTTCCAAAATCAAAATACCCTATTTTTGTCCTGCTGTGAAGCTGAAATTCTACTTCAGAAGTTGCTGGTTCTAATTTTTGAAAAAAAATAATTTTGGAGACACATTTAAACTTGCAAAAGATCACTGTACTGTCTCTATTGGTTGTGTGCATGCGATCACCTTTGTTTCTTGAGGCTTTGAAAAATAAGTTAACACAAATCTAGAGAGTCTTGCAGAGTGGGTATCTTACGACCTTTCAAGTGAACTGCAGCACTTGATAAAATGACATTGAAGACAGATTTACTGGTCCAGAAAATAACCTTCTGTTTTACTTTGATCCACTGTTGCGTGCTGCAGGCGAGGTAGAATTATGCCAACTAAAATTATAGTTGTTTGCTTGTCCAATGGGAATAACAAACACTTAGATTATAAACATAGTAGTAGTAGTATAAAGAACATTAATAGTTACTTTGCTCAGTTTTATTGTTCTTTCTGTAGAACTAAAATGTAGCTCAGGAAGAATATCTGACGTTTCTATTGTCTTGCCCTTTATTTACTGCAGTTGAATGAAATTATAACAAACCCAACAGAAGGTCAGTTCTGGCAGGTGGATCACATCAGGCCTGTTTACAGCGGAGGAGGACAGTGTTCCCTGCAAAACCTCCAGACTCTGTGCACAGTCTGCCACAGAGAGGTCAGTGTGGTACAGTCAGAAATCATCTCCCTCTGGCACCTGAAAACAGCTTCCTGGTAGTAGCTTCTCCCCTCATTGACCTATCCTGGTACTGGGAATGTAACTTGTAGCAAATGACAGGTTTTCACTGACAGGAGAAACTAAAAACGAGTTATAGGTAACTGAGATCATGCTATTATATATACAATAAAAATCAGTTATTAGTTTTTATACCTTAAAGTAACAGACAATGTCCAAGATACTATGCATGTGGAAAGAAGCAACTGGTTAAAAAAAAAAAAACACCAAAAACCTTTAATAAGAAATACCTGATGTTACTCATTTAGTCTGTACTTAACTAGTACAAGCTTCTCTATGCTGCCTTGTTTATAGCATGGCACTAATTTTTTCCTTGCAGAAAGGCACCAGTGAACGAATATGAAAGGCAGCATTAAACAGCCTACTCACAAATGGGAAAATGTCACCTTAATAAACATTTGCATTTTATTTGTCATATGCTGCAAAATTAGATTGGCTCTAAAGCTATGGCCTAATGCTTTCCAGCTAGTTGCCATGTAACTCTAGTTGCCGTGTAACTCTACTTTCTGACCAGACCTACCTTTCTCTTTTCCAGAGAACGGCAAAACAGGCCAAGGAAAGAAGTCAGATGAAGAGACTCTCTTTAGCTACAAAGTATGGTTGCGACATCACAAAGTTTTTTGTGAAGAAGTAAAACACTAAGTATATTCAGTTACATTATAACTCAGGAGTTACTATAGTTCATGCACTTTAAAAAATATAGTCTTTTGTGCTGGTAGAGAAAGTGTGCAAGTAAAACAAAAAATCATTCAAAATACTGATTTTTAGAGGGCCTTGGGTGAATGCATGCAAGGTACTCAATCATGGTTACGTTTTTATGGCCCTGCAGTTTAAAGCTGAATTTCTGTGTATAACCTTAGTGCAGTTTTGTAGTACTGCAATTTTCCTATTAGTTCATTTACAACTGTAAGAATTGGAGGAAGTGCTGCTGAAATTCATGTTAGTCTTACAGTGTTCAGCTGTAGTGGGGTATTAAGGACCAGGGAGCTATCTTAGTTAAAATTATTCCCTTTGTTCGTGCAATAAAAGGTACTGGAGAAAATACAGGCTCTACTCTCTGTTATGACAGCAACAAGGCAGGTGATTTGTTTCCTCTAAAACTGTCTCATAACTACACATAAAAGTTAATAGCAGCCTGGGAAAGGGCTATGCAAGGCCTGATAGATTCATTTGACTTGGTATAAAAGATCTGGGCACTTTCAGTTCATGTTTATTGAAATATCTGTTTAAAACAGCAGTTAAGGCTTATTCATGAGAAATAACAATATCCATTGTTCCCTGCCTCATCCAAGGTAACTTCTGTGTTCTCTTTAACAAAATTGCAGAGCTGATGGTTATTAATGCTTCAGTGCCTTTCCCCTACCCCTTGTATGTTATTAGCACACTGCAGATCATTTTTTCTAAAAGTACTATGTTCTCTACAATTCCAGGCATATTTAGTTAAAATACACTGAACTGCTTTCATCAGTTACCCTTATGAGAAAATTCTTGCATAGCTTTTCTCAGGTGAAAATTAATAGGTACTATTGCAAATATATCATTGTCTATAAACTAAAACAACTGGACCTTTCCAGCAGACCCAAACACCTTTAAGCAGCTGACAGAACGTTACAGCACTCATATTCTCTGAGCAAGCCGAAGTGAAGCAGCCAGTCAGGCAGTTGAAATGCACTCAAAGCATAGCAGGAGAGGTGCAAAGCAAGAGTACCAGGAAATGGTAAGTAATCTTAAACTTCTTTAGTAATTAGTCTAGTGCAACTAATTAATTACGAAGTTAAACAATTAAGCAAAAGCAACAGCTGAAAAGCTGAATGAAAAAGGCCTTTGCCCTTTCTTCTATTTAACAAAGGCATTTAACAAAAAGCCTGTGGGACAAGACTTTCTCTAAAAAAAAAGTTAACATCCTGAACATATTTTTTACTTGATGCTTATTTATCAGAGAGGAGTATTTGAGATAGATAGAACTTAACATTTTACACATGATATAGTCACAAGCAAGTCTGTTCCTATATCAAACTATGGAAGGATGACATTTAATAGTATTTTGATAAAACCACTCCAACCTGCAATGTTCTGAGAACCAGTACGCTTACATTTATTGAGTAACGGCAACAATACTATAGTTCTTACATTTCATTTTGTAATGCAACTCTCGTCTGCTGATTCTGATTAAAACACAGTAAGATCACTGTAAAGCAACATTGGCACGTACAAGTATAGTGTTTACATGATATTCAACGGAGTTAAGTTTACAGCATGAATAGAATTGTTTTATCAGATCAAAGAGAGTATGCATTAAATGGTCTCTACTGTAAGTTCTACTTGGGTTTAAAACACCTCTGTACATGTAATTTACATACAGCTTTGGCCCTTGCATGCAGGGAAGGATATGAAGCATCTAAAGCTGAGTTAGGCTTAATGCTAATAGGATTACAGTAGCTAATAGCCCAAAGACTGTTGCAAGGCTAGGAGAGGTAGGCATGAACTAGAATGTACTGTACACTTTAAATAAAATGAAGGGTATTTTAGAAGTATTTGCAACTTACAGATTAACAGAAAAAATAGTGAGCTCAATATTTCTGATTAGCAATAAATACAAATTAATGTCTGCACGTCAATTTAAGTAGGCTAATATCACTTTATCAAGTCTGATAAAGAACGGTAAAGCAGCACAGTCTGCATAAATTCGAACATTAAGTATTTGCGTATAGCCCATTAACATCCATAATTAAACAAGCTAATGCAAAAACGTGCTCCATTTGGACAGCAGGGGATGCCTAAACTTTCTTTCCCCAAAGGTCTGAGTAAAACTACAGATGCAGCCTCTCCAGACCTCCAAGATGGAGCTTTTGGAGGCATTCTTTTCAAACCCCAGCTGAGGCCTGGCCTTGGGAATATTACTCTGTCAC
This sequence comes from Bambusicola thoracicus, assembly GCA_002909625.1. NCBI lineage: Eukaryota > Metazoa > Chordata > Aves > Galliformes > Phasianidae > Bambusicola > Bambusicola thoracicus. Next base: position 30,534 of record PPHD01001151.1, on the reverse strand, counting down.
TAATGACAACCTTATTTTCTCCTCACCACAAGCTGGTAGATCTGTGTTAACTTCCCTGAAGGAAAATGAGTAACATTCTACTTGTGAAGACACACAAGGTAACAGCTATAGTTACATCAGAAGAAAGTTGTATCCGCTGAGAAGGCACCTGCAAGTCGAAAGTCTTCTTTTGTGAGCACACTGTACATCCGCTGGGGCAGTGGTTTAGAATAAGGTGCAGGACGGGGGACAGTTGTGCGCAAGATGATCTCCCGGCCTGTGGGCGGTGGGAAATCTGACATGGAGCCCGTGTTGAGTCTTCGCTCATCTGATGGCCCTGATCTCCTCAGCTCTTCATCAAGTGGAGGCACTGCAGAAATCTTAAATAAAAGCAGAAGTATAATTACAGGGCAGGCTGTTCCTTGCAGTTAGAATTCAGAAAAGAATTTGTAAGAGGAGAAGAGGAAGATCAGCAATGGTAAATATCAGAAGGCTTTAACGTATACACAGAGCAAGACACTAATGGGATGTCAAGAAATCAACTGCACACAATCAGATGGAAGAACCTTTGTATGTGGATGGTAATGCTCAGCCCAGATTAACCTCCTTGGTTTTAAAAAGCATGAAACAAGGGTTTTCACCAGACAAAACTATTCTTTCATGGTCAGGAAACTAGCCTCAGCTCTTCATGGCTACAGATGTGGTCAAGCCACCCTCTTTGTAGAAGTAACAAGGGCCACCACTGAGTCTTGACAAAAAGTCACTTGCCTTTGAAACTCAACACGCAACTTCAGCGTGCTTGCCACAACCATGGAGAGGCTTGCTAAGGTTACATCACAGAGTAAACAGCACTGGGCAATCTCCATCTCTGCTCATTGCCAGTAAGAAGCAGCACTACAACTGCACACTGGAAGGAATGGTATACTTCTGCTCCTAGTTGTTCCTCAGATGGCCCAAAAAATGTACAAACTCACAAATAGCCTAGCAGGGTCCTGAACTCCTTAACTAAAGGCTAGGAACATCATAGAAGAACCCACACGATGACATCTATGCGCTCCCTCTGCTTCCAGCTCTCACCCATCCAGCCCCCAAGAGTAATTCTGCCTGGCTCTGCAGCCTTTGACACGGGGTCAGGCACCAGGGAAAAGTGTCATTTGTTCTTCCAAAAACAGTTCAAGGAAACCAACAGGGAGGATGTTCCCTTTGCTATACTTCTTCAGTTACTCCAGTTCTCCCTCTCAGAACCCCTCTATACCTTTGTCCAAAAGTTTCAGTAGTTTTAATAAGCTTTGCTATCTCAACAGTTTTGGTAGTAGCTGGCCTGTGACGCCCACACACTACTGTACATCATTACCTTCCCCCAAAGCATCTGGCTGTTTAATGGGCAAAAAAATAGTGACAGCAACAGAGAAGAATATAAAAGGAAAGCCACATATTTCAGCATCAGTGAGTATTAGTATTCACCTGAAGAAATGTTTATGTTTTTTGCTCTTGTTTTTATATTTGTTTTTTAAATTTCTCTTCCTGCTAGCCTCTAAAAGAAGGTCTTGCGAATGAAGAAAAACCATTCTGGAAACACATTTTTTATGCTCACTAACGTGAACTACAGTACCAACCACATCAGGCTGTTGTACTCTAAAGCTTCAACTCTACGCAGCTAAGGAAGATGAGTGGGAAATGAGGGACAAAGTTGGTTACCTCATCAGAAGATTCAGTCAGCTTGAAAAGGGATGAGAAAAGAACCAGTGATGAAAGATAGAAACAAAGGCAAGTCAGAGATGACTTACAAGAGGTTAGAAGGAGACTGTAGGTTTAAGAGACATCATGCACTCTACTTCTAAGAGCATGCACTTGCTATCGTATTTTCCCTGAGAAAGCTTGAGAATATAAGATATTTTACGCAACCCAGAGAAGAGTCCAGATTCAAGAGGTAATGAACAGTAAAGTCATTCAACTTCTAATTCCCAAACAACTCTCTACCAAAGTAATTAATGGTAGGTTAAACACGCTTTCCTGTAGCAAGTTCACTCCCATCCCACTAAGAAGTCTTAACAGTGACCAGCAGCTCGTGGGAGGTGGCTGTAAGCTACTAAACCAAACTCTAGAAATTGCATATATTTTTACTCATTGTTAACCTTAGAAATTCAACTTTTAAAACAAAATTCATTATTTAAAAAGGAAGTTTCATAATCTTAAGGTTTATGATAAATTCTTTAAAGTAAAGCTGGCTCTTACACATCGGGATTTGCAAGACAGGAGAACTTTAGTCTCTAAAAGCTAAGGGTAAAACAAATGTTCTGATTTTATCAAAATAACCGTGGCCTGTTTTCAGAATGGTCTTCTTTTACATTGAGTTGCAAAATATTACAGATTATTATTAAGGAATCTACATCTTAAGAGTGTTTGATTCCAAATTACTTCTTTTTTTTTCTCAGCAGCCATCTCTAAACATGGTTTCAGGCTTTAAGACGTCTGCAACATTATCCCACCTTGTTATTATCACTGCAGTTACATTTTAATTAGATTATTTGATGCTACAGATAGTTGAAATTCTGAGAGAAGCTGTAGGCTGACTGCAGTCCAAGAACTTTGGAAATCAATACTTACCGAGCCAATTATTAAAAAACTGCTTAAGGAAAAGGACATTATTTATAAAAATAGAAAATGGGGAAAGATTTCAAGAAAACAGATACAACACTGACAGTAAATAAAGCAAATAGAGAGTTGAGAGAACTGACACTTTTCCTAAGCACGTGAGTTTTCATACCAGAAAGTAATCGAATATCAGCCTCAGCCTAAAAAGTATTTAATATTATGGCATGCTTCTCTCTATTCCATGTGAAACCATCAACACACTCAATAGTTTTTGCTGTAATGTTGTGCATGTTACACAACTTCACTGAAGCAGAAATTTGTGCCATAACTGCATTACTGTTGTCATTCAAAGTAAAACAAACATTAATGACAGCTCTATCTACTCAACTTCCTTTCAAGTTTCACATCCCAGGTCATCTACTCTTGGTACTCTTGGTGCAATACTGTTGTAGCTAAAATCACGTTGTACATCACAAAATAAAACCACCTAAAAACGCGGTCACATTTATAAAGATACATGGATATATGTAGACAACATAAACAGCCATCATATGTTAACTAATTGCATTTAAATGGTTTGAGGCATCAGCACAGTAGTCAAGAACTCTCTTACCCTCTGAGCATTCACAAACAGCTTGTGAATAACGCTGCCAGCAGGTCCTCTTCCTGCGCCAAGAACAGACACTTCTGGCTGCTCCAGGAGACAGTTCACAAATCTGATGGTACAAATAATTAAAAAGAAAAAAGTAATTATTCTGTTTTCTAATCTAAAAATAGACTTGCTTCCCATGAGGGGGTCTCCATCTAACAAAATCAGCACTGAGGAGTAACTCTGAGTTCTCTGCTCTAAAAAATTAAGGAAAAAAATTACATTTCACAGAGTAAGACTTCCCCTCCACCCCTTAGCCTTCTGTTATTGCCTCCTGTCCTATCACTCATTCTTTCACGCTAACCTTTGACACGAATTGGTGAGTGATCTCCCTGTCCTTATCTCAAGCCACAACATTTTTTCCGTCATATTTTCTCCTCTTTTTGAGGAAGATGAGAGCAGTATGGTGGTCCTGAGCTACCCATTGGGGTTAAACCGTGACTGAGAGCAGTAAGAATTACTTATTTGTTTTAAAGTATGTTACAGGTTAACTTACACAGAAAGTAAATCTGACAGCTGGTAGTGACACAACAAAACATGCCTTGTCACTTTTTATTTCTTTGGTATTTCTGTATTATCATCACTTCCATGTGTCCTAAATTTTGGCACTACTATAAAAGAGCATCAGAGGAAAAAACAAAACAACTCAAGGGAATTCAGTAAGAAAATACATGAAATCAGTCACCTTTGGAGATCTTCCTTCTCCTCCTCATTTTCACATTTCTCTACTCCGAATTTTGCCTTCAAAGACCTGGCCCTGGCAATGATAGCTTCCACGCTCATAATCTGAGCAATGATCTCCTGTAGTTTAATAGAAAAATTTACTCTTAGCATTCCCACAAACAAATCTATCAAGTTTGCAGCGTGAACCAACATAGAAGTCTTACTTCTAGCTTCTTGTCCTCTGGATTTGGAAATCGTAGAACTTTACTGGAATGGGATATTATCTGCTTAATAATCTTCTTAACTGAAGATATATCTTCTAGTACTTCTGTTAGGAGGAAAAGAACCAAACAAATTCTCATTATTGCGTTAGTGTTCAACCTAAAATACCATAATAATTTATTAAGCATTATTTACCTTCTTCCTTTACCTTGAGTACAGCTGCATGGATGATGCAAGGCAAGAGATGCCGTGCAAGGTCAGCTGGTTTCTGAACGGCAAGGTAATGAAGTACCTTTAACAACAGAAAAATTAATACATTAATGATCAAAACTGCTTCTCAAAGTTAAGGTTAAGTTGAAAAGATGAGCATCTATCACTAGTCACAGAATTGTTACCTTCTCTGCTTCTCTAGTGTCATCAAAGAGTCTCTTCTGCCTCCGTGCCGGGACTGGTTTTGCTGTCTCCCAGGCCTCTACCCACATGTTGCTAGGGATCTTCATTCGGGCACTCAGCTCACCTTTTATTACCACATTTCCCTTTTCATCAACCACTTCCTCTTCGATGTAATCCCGAGGAGAGTACCACCTCACAAAATCCTCCAGACAACAGCCAGGGTTAGCTGCCTGGAATGAACATGACATTAAATTTGTACCTGAAAAAATCCTATAGGAGTATAATAACCTGGGTAGGAAGGCAGTATAGTTTTGAGGGCATACCATAGGCTATGAGCAAGAGTTTCAGGGAATTTTGTTGATAGTCAGCAAAACGTACACTAGAAAAGAGACCTGGGTGAGGGGAAAAAAGCAAGTACAAAGCAAAACAGTGGAGTGGGGTCTGAGAGGAGCATGTATATAGAACACATATCATCAACAAAAAGAAACCTTATTCCCCCTCCCCCCCCCAAGAAAAACAACAACAGGAGATTCACACATTACTGCAGGCAAACTCAGTCATACTGTGAAGTCAAGCTTCTACCTGGTACTTTATATACACAAGAAATATTAAATTTTCACAAGTTTTTATCATAGAATCATAGAATGGCCTGGGTTGAAAAGGACCTCAAAGATCATCTAGTTTCAAGTCCCTGCTGTGGGCAGGGTCAGCAACCACCAGACCATGCTGCCCAGAGCCACAATGCATGAGCTTGTTAGAGTAAGACAGAAATGAAAGAATGAATCAGTAGGCTGTATGAGTATGCTTCCAGCAATGACTTTCTATCTTTTAACTACAGAAGTTCCTTTTCTTCTTCCTTCAAAAAGGAACTTAAAAATACATTTCCCCCCTCTTTTATAAGGGCTATCCTGATTTTTAACTTCCAGTTTACCAACTAAATGCCATGTTGTGGCATCTTTTTTTTTTTTTAATCTCCCAAAGAAAGCCACACAAATCCTACACTGTACAAACTCAGCAGAACACTACAGCATAACAGACTGGATAGTCATAGATTCTGAAGTGTTTAAGCAGTTTTATCAGCCAGTTTTTAATTTCAACTTCAAACTATTTTGAAACTGTTTTGTCTAAGGAAAAAAAATCATCATAAAACTCTTAAGAACTGTTCAACACATGCAAGAACAATTTGATTAAGACAAAAGCAGGCCTGTGAAATTTTTCAAGTAGTACTACCTTAAAAGACTCCATATCTGAGAGCAAGCAGGCACTCTGCATGCGTGCTCGAAGATGTGCACCTTCTGCTGAGGTCCCAAGTTTTGCCAGAACCTCGGACTGTTCTTCCAGCAAATCCTCAGTCATGGGTGCTGGCTCCTATGAGACAGAAAAAGGCAAGTTCACAAATAGTTTCTCCTCATCTTAGCCCCTATTAAGGAAGAAGTGCTTGACGGCTCCCTGTCACCAGGAATTCATTGTACTCAATTTGTACTTTAAGGAAATAACCTTAAGTTTCTTTGGCTTAAACTGTTTAACCTGAAATTGTGCATCTGAAAAATGCTAACAAACAAAACAAACACTACCAGAGAATGAAGTAATGCTAGAAAGAAATGTCATAATACAAAAAACAACAGATTAGGTCTGATGCTTGACTGATACAATTTTGATTAGACCACTGTTGTAAAGAAATGCAGAATTTTTGCCAGTGATACTGTCAGCACATAATTAACTGATGACATTGTGCCTTGCTGCACTCTGCTTGTTTTCGCAAAGCAACATCGGTTAGGAAAATTTCTCTCAAATGAAAACCACAGTATTCATGCATGGCTGAATTCACATTGCTTCCTCTGACACCACTGTTTCCTATTTCACCCCTCTACAAGAAAGTCAGAATTAGACAAGGTTTCCAGATCACAGGGGGAAACGTGCTTCAGACAGTGAGGTCTTAAACTGATGACTGTGGCCTTCTGAAATATTTCTCAGTGTGTCTCTAAGAGACAAGAAGCAACAGCAAAACTGATCCAGTACTCTGGTCCATCTGATGGAAATTACTATCAGCTCAGATGACCAAACACATGGAGTCTTAGGTTTGTCATACCAGAGAAACATAAGAAAAAAATACAGAGGGAATGGAAGATGCCTTAGGAATTGGAAATAAGGAAAAAACTTAAGCGTGAGGTAGACAAGACAGCTTAGTTCTCATTTCAAATGAAAGAAATGTGTTTTGAGTTAAATTTGGTAAAAGCATGCAAGATTTCACTTCATACAGCTTCACCAAGTTATAAATATTGAAAATCAGTTCTTAAGACATAACCACTCCACAGTTTTAGGACCAAATATGTAACCTGCAAATGATATGCAACTTCACAATCCTGAGAACGAATCATACTGCATGAGTGTCCCACTGTGTATCTGGCTCAGCTCTGGCTATCTAACCTGTGTTATGGGAATGTAGAGAGGTTCTCCAGGATGCAGCAGTGTCAGCTTCCCATGAGGATGCAGACGACCTTCTGGTTTCAGGTTTACAGGCTCTTTGTTACCTTCTTTTGTTCCTCCTTTTTTTCCATTTTCCTGTCCATTTCCCTTCAGATCTTCTGTGTCACTTAGGCATTCAAAAAACTCCTCTTCACTGTCACTCCATGATTCCCAAGACTTGCCAACTTCTTTATCAGTCTCCTTCAGGCTATCTCCAGAGTGGTCTGCTCCTTTTCCAGTATCACCAGAAGAACCACCAGGTGAACGATCTGACATGTTCCCCTTTTTCCCCTCATCTCTTGCTTTCTTTCTTTCAATGCAACAGTTTAACATCTAACAAGTTAAATGGGGGAAAACAAGTGTTTAGCAATTACTTCTTTTACAGAAAAAAACATCACAGAGAAACTTGGAGAATCACAAAAACCTCTTACAATTCCAAAAGACACCGCTCCCATTGAATTGGTGCTATAACAAAGATTTTGCCAAGAAACAGAGGTCCAGACCAAATGACATAAGCATAACTAAATCTACAAAACCCCAACATATTTAAGTAATAATGGTTATGACTTCAACTGTTTCTCTAGGAGAAAAATCATTCTGAAATTTGGGATATTTACCTGAAGCTTCTGATGCAGTAAACAGCATCTCAGATCTGGAGGGCCATTAGCTAATCTAACAAAAGGTAGAAGTGTAACTATTACCAATTAAGAAGTTGAATGTTTCACACACACACGGTCTTAAATCATCTGAAATCCAGGAAAGGGGCAGATGCCCACAATGAACCCACCCCCACCTCTTTCACTATGCAGCTCTTCTATAGTCCCAGCAGACAAGCTAGTGACTGAACGAGCACAGAATTTAAGCTACATCTATTTCCTAGAGATCATTTCTGAAGCTCAGAGGTCAAGTGTAGCAGTATAGAGCAGACAGCTTCTGCGTTCCCTGGTCACTTTTCAATTTGAACGATAGCTGAGACAGCATCAGCTGCTTGAAAAGGCGACTATACCAACAGGAACTGGGAACAGCTCCCTTAGAAAAGTGGTGGAACTACACCACAAAACAAAGGTATTTCTCACTATATCAGCTCAGTCATTTTTATCTGATAATTTGGAAGCTAAGAATTTGCATGAGTTTCTTCTTTCTCCAAACACTGGAATGCTATTTAACTGGAGCTTCCTTCAGACATCTCAAGTTTAATGGAGTGTGCACATTCTTTCCCTACTCACTCTCCTTTCTTGCTTTAGGAAAGAGAGATAATAAAAGCATCAGATAGCATTTGCAATTAAATAAATAAATCTTACCCTGGAATAAGATAGTTGTTCTCCCATCTGTAGCGCATTTCTAACACAAACTCTTGCCAAAGATGTGCCACTCCTTTTACTCCTCCATGGTAGAAGTTTATCATACAAAGACACAAAGCTAGTTTGTACGTCAGACTATCAGAAGGAGCAGATTTAAACTGACTGAAGAGATTCTATATAAGAAATAAAAGAAAGCAAGAATACAGAACCAATGGTATTTTCTCCAGAACCATACAATCTGTGTGTTCCTTATATCTTTCCAAAAATTTATCTATTATAGAACACAACAAAGTCTGTGTTAACATGCACTAAAGATTGTGCTCCCTCCCTGTCTTCCCTCTGTCAAGTGTCAGTTAGTATAACTTACATAATCTTCATTCTCTGGAGGAGGATTGCTTCCTGCTGAAGTGCTAGCTCGGCTTTCAAATCCCTCTGCCAGTTTGTCAGCAGCATCAGGAAATAAGAACTTGAAGAAATTAAACTTAAACTTAGGCTGTTTCAAGAAGTGGATCAAAGCAATTCAAATAATAAGACTGACATCAGAAATATTTCTTCTTTAAATTAATTCTGCTCACTTACCAGAAGAATAGTATTCAAAACTTCATTGTTCAAAGGTGATTCATCTACACCTCTGTGCTTGCGGATTTTTTTCTTTGCACTGTGAACCATATTTGTGACAGACAGTTTATGGATTGGGACAGGCGCTGGCTCAGTGAGCTTCGACAAAGCATGAGTGATATCAGCAACCTCTGTGCGATTAAAAAAGAAGAAAAAACAAAATCAACTTAAAGTCCATCTGTTATCATCAATCTATACTTCTCACACTGATTTTTAATGCCCTATTAACCTAGGCTATACCCTCATGCTGACAATGTTTGATCCTTGATACAAACTGTTCTTAGTCACAAAGTTACATAGCAGAACCAGGAGTCACAAAGGAGTCACAGACCAGTCACCTTTGATTCATTTTTTCGGAATGGAGACTGGGTTGGTTGTAGGTAGTGCCTGCCACCTACTGCAAGTACTGCAAACTTGCAGATAATGACAGGAAAGTATCAGCAAGAAAACCTGCTGAGGAGCCCATTTACACATGGTAAAAGTGAGTAAACTGTAGGTAACGGAACATGCAAGTTTATGCTGGAGCTTTAGATTAAACAACCTGTGCACAAGAAGTAATACATACTCTAATGTATTACAGTCTAACACTTTTTAAAGCTAACTAGCTAGCTCCTTTCCTTTTGTTCTTGAGCTCCTTCAAAATATATTCAACACGTGAAGTGAGAGAATTGAAAGAAAGGGACAAGGACAACAGAAAAGATGCCAGTATCCCCACACCATTGGGATAATGCTTGGCCTGCTGGTCTAACAATTTTGGTTTTAGCTTCATTACAATTCTCTATCTCTCTCAGGAAGATATGCCTTTGGAGAGGAATAGAGAGAAAATCAAAGACTCTCAAACAGATGACACTCTTAACTGGCTGTTTAAAAGTGCATAACATCATTTTTCAAAAGGCAGAAAAAAGTGAGTATAAAAATACAGAAAATAATGCACATAAATCCATTTAATGTCTGCTCAAAACAAAGTCTTACACATAACCAGTCAAAAGCAAAGTTTCATTTTCTAATTAAAAATACAACTGTAACATTGGAATTTGTCCTCTGGGCCTTCGGAAGCTAAAATTGCCAATTCAGTTAAAGAATTCATATTAAATATTACCTGAATTTGTAGGAGCGTTCTAGAAAATGCCTGAGAGTAAAGAATATAAAATACTGCTGAATCTGAAGTCAGGAGAAGTGGCCAGGAAAGGTCAGATTTGTGAAATGATAACAACCAAGTAATGTAAGTTAAAAAGATTTTAGCTTTACCTTTTCCATCCTCTTCAAATGCAGACCTTCCAAGTATTTCATCAGTTGACTCCTTCCGACGGCAAAGCTTGAAGAACTCATTAAGAAAGTCACCTGTAAGAGATACAGTTTCTGAACAACTAGATTAAAATCTCACTGAACAATAAGCAAGTAATTCCTGAAAGATGGTAACTTTCTCCTTTTTCTGAATAAACACGATAATCTGTTCCAAAGCACAAAATATCCTTAAACCACATAACTCAAGTTTCAGAAACTGTACTGCTTGACACCTATCAGCCACCAGTCCACAGCACAGACCTCAGCCAAAGCAAACTGCAACTTGTGCAGCAGAACAGAACACACACAGTAAACATTTATTCTCTGGAACCTGATTAAGTAAGAACTGCACTGAAGTTACCAGTACACAGATGAAGACTAACCTCTAGGAAACAATTTGCAAAGCCTGTGTTCTTGGAAAAAGAAGCCCAAAATACAGTACACTCAAAGAAATTAGGGGGGTGAGGAACCAGGTCATCAAGGACCAATCATTCAATTCTAACTTCTAAACTTAATAGCTTAAAAGCAATAAAAGAAGAAACAAAACTGGGATTTCTTACCCAATAGACACTGAGGATTGTCTGCTTTTCTGACTCTCACAGACCACTGTGGTGCTTGAATAGGATCCAGGTCACTAGAAAATAAAAGTAATTTAATTCCGTAACCACAGCTATACAAGAGATGAGCATTGAATTCTTAAATAATATTTCATAGTTGTGAAGCTATAATATATACCTAGTTATATAGAGAGGAACATGAAAAGCATTCTAAAATGTAAGCAAGAGTGTTTTCATGTACATATATGACATGAATACAAATCAAAAGAACAACTCAGCTCAGTTTTAAGTAAAATCATCTTTTGAAGTCTACTGATGTTGAAAAATTATTTTTGCATTACTTAAAACAGTAGACCACAATCCTTTTTTTCCTTTCTGATGTACCAGTGTACATTGCTCTTCCTCTTTAGGAAGAGGGATGGCAATCAGTAAACTCCTAATGCTTTCTAAATCTTGCTATCATCATTTCAAGAAAAAATGCAATACACAAAACTTGTAAGGTTAGCATGGGATATGCCTCAAGACATACGTTCTGTTGCGATCACAGTATAACATTTTCTCACACAGAACTGCACTTCAGAAATATTTTTTCCAGAGCAGACATTGTATCAGTAGACCTTAGCACTCCACAAAAAGATACAGAGTCGTAATGTCACTTAAATGTAGCAGTTAACAAGTGGAGAGTACACATCTAGATATTTGCAATTCAGACAAAATACTTACGAATAGACATCATTGTCAACAATGATACCTTCTGTTAGGTGAGGCCATGTGGTGGCTAGATGGAGCTCACTGAAACAGAACAAGTGTCTATCAAACTTAAGATCTTGACTTACATGACTGTTTATATTTAAATCAAATTATATATTTATATTTATAACTTATATTTAAATTAAAAACAAAAAAACAGGTTTTTTAACTTCTATCTTACCTAATAGGATCCTCACAGGCACCAAATGGTAACTTCCCAAATTCAAGGCCTCCGACTTCTCCTCCAACTAGAGCATCTATATCTGAACATAAATCAACACATTTTCCATACAGAATTCATTGGGTTTTTGAAAAAGCATATCATTTTATTTTCACAGTAAGACTGCAATCCTAGCACATAGCCAAAGTAGTTGCTTCTAGTAGAAACTAGGAAGTAATCTTGCAACTGGATAATCAAAATGACAGATAAAACTCTTGTCATTTGCGTTGAGGAAACGCTAGTCCTCTCACATAGGTACAGATGACAGCTGTGAAGACAACCTTAAAGAGTTCAAGTTCACGCAAGAACACATAGACACAAGTTTGTGAGAAAAAGATATGGGCAAGAAATTAGTTTCATTCAGAAAAAAGGAAGTCTGGAAAAGTAACGGCAGGGGTGAGAAACCAACTACTTTGAAAAGGCTGTGGGAAAACTTTACAGTAATAATGATACACTGTGCCTCCTGCAGTTCAAGACTCAGATCCAACGATCTAGAGGATTCCTTTTACTACTAAGAAGCCAAAGATGCCTACCAGCATCCTCAGCCACTTCCAATGTCATACACATTGAAGACAACACAAGAACTGATACGCTTCACTGACCAAAATTTACATGGCTAATAATGTATTGCAATGCCAATATAACATCTGATCCTTAATTTCACATGCATCTGATCAACCGACAGAACAACTGAGGTATTAGAACAGATAATTAATTTACCTAAATGCTATGTATGAGTAGGTCTGGTAAGAACAAATCCTTGAAACTCAAGAACAACCACCAAGGAAGCACACAAGCTCACTATGAGGTTACTAAGTAAGCAATCTAGCATAGTTTTTTTTCTAAGTAATATTACTGGTGCAAACTTATCAAGCTTCATATATGTACCTCAGACTGAAGACGTTATTCTTCCTCACCTCTCCCCTCAATAAGAGCTAATATAATAAAAGGCTTGATCAGCAGTTTTTTCTACATAAAAAATTAACACCTTCGCTTAATAAAACAAAATAATCCAAAGTTTCATCTCAAGCAAGGTCCACACCAGATTTTCTCCTCTTTCTATTGTTAATAAATAGCAAAGCATTAAAATCAGCCATTTTATTGAAATAATTGACCAGTACTCTTGTGAAGTAGTAACATCTATCAAAACATGAATCCAGCAGTTTCTGTGTGGAATTCAGGGCAGAATTCTTTACAGACCTATGGACAGCTATCCTCTCTCTCCGAACAGATACTACAGTTCTAGACATTTCACAGTTTGCCTGAATGCTAACAAAAAACAACTGTCACAAACATAAGTCACAGCCATATCTTCAGAGTTTTGAACTTGCTAGCTCATCCCAGCCTTTAATTCCTCTGCCAAGATACAGAAATGTTTTCTTTAGCATTTACTGTTTATCTTAAGACAAGTTATTATATGGACACAAAACTCCCACCTGGTGGCTGCTGTGGCCAGAAGTACTGTTGCCAATCTTGAAGCACATAGGTAAGCCGAATAGCCATGCTAACTGGAGGCAGTGGTGTTAACGGGCATCCCTTGAAAACATTCACTGTTAAGTGCACATCCTCTAAAATATCTTCATACAGAACTTAAGTAGATCTTATACAAACTACCATAAATTTCATCGGAACTGCAAAATCCCCAAGAATTACCAGTAAAGCCACTGCTTAGCAAGACACCTGTGCTAAAACTAAGCATATAAACATTCTAAAACCCATGCAACATTTACAAACTCTAGTTAACTGGTAAAGTACAAGTAACTAACAAAGAATATGTCAGGTTTTCAGTAAGGACTTTTTCAATGTTTTGGTGAGATTACAACTAATGTTGGTAGCCAGCAAAGCGTTGTAGTCAGCCATACCACTCTACTGAAGTCCTCTCAGACTCCTCAGATTACTATCACGTTGTTCTTCACTATTTATAGTAGGTTGGGTGCTGGAGCTCCAAGTATCAGAACAAACACGCACCTCAACCTTCCCCTCTCCTTTTAAAAAGCAAATAGAGCTTGTCTGGGAAAGATGAAAGAGGGAGTTGTTGCAAGTAATCAGGTATGTATGTACAGATGCACTTACAATCTTGGACTTGAAGACATCCAGTAATCCCGATAAGTGAGTATACTGACTGGGCACTTTGCGAAGATGAACCATTTCAAAGTCAGTTCGAACTCCTGGACCTTGACACTCTCCAACATACATCCGTCGCCATTTCTGATGTATTTGCACAAACAATGGCACCTGACTGTAAAACATTCACGCTTTGGATCATCTCTGCCATCTCACAGCTTTTCAAACACCCCATTTTTTAGAAAACATTTTTCAAAATGCTTAATATTAACTGCAGAAAAATATTCTTGATTTCATCATTAAAGATAACGCCTAAAAATTGTCATGAGAAAAACAAATGCAAAGATTCCTCAATGACCAGCTAGCTTCAGTCTAATTATTGAAAGCTACTAATAATTACTAGAAATGTACAGTTAGCACACAGAGAAGAAATTTTCCAAAAGTTATGTTCTGAATGCTGGTTATCCCAACAACATGCAACAGTTTAAGCCTTCGAGGTTTTCATACAATAACGAATATAAATAAGATACTGAATCAATATTTATTTATAGAGTTACTGTGGAAGATATTTTAACAGTCTTTTTGTAACAGTATTACGGTGCAAACGCAAGAAACACAACCTAATTCACTAACAACTAAATACTTCTTCCTAAAGAAAGAACTACATAAATAGTACGCTAGTTTCACCTGAGCATATAAAAAAGTTCATGCTTTCACCTACCAGCCAGTGTTGCCCAATGCAATAGAAACAGAACTCAGCAGAAGGTTACATTTGGATTCACTAAGAACCGCATCGTTATTTGCAGCTGGAGCAATAACCACAAACTCACGTAAGCCGTACCTTAGAGAAAGAGCAGGGAAAAGGCAATCTAATTGTGTGCTCCAAGAAACCAGCTCAAACACAGAATTGTCAGAAATATTATAACCTGAATAATCCAATTGTCACCAACAGGATATGACTTGCATTTTGCTGTGTGTCACTTCTTTTAAAGAGGCCAAGATCTGACTGGGAATGCAGTACTGTAGACCATCACATCACTACATGAATTCAACAATGCTCAAACACTGCTGAAGTCGTATGAGGATTTCCAGGTGTACCAGTCCTGAGTTTCTTACTAAAGTTAGTAAGAACTGTAATTAGACCTAAAAACAATCTACTGCTATGCTCCTCTGTATTAAAGAAGAAAGGCAGCAGACATACCATCTCACTAGACAGTGAGCTCTAGGAGGAAAGTCATTGTTCATGCAGAGCAAGTCTTGCATAGGCAGAGGAAGGGCATCTGCAAAAAAAATGTGACACGTAAGAGCATCAGTATCCATTTAACTAAGAGTTTACTTCTTTAGCAATTAGTTCACTGTAAGACATAGTAAAAATCAGAAATGTCAAGTCCAACCCATCAGATACCCCAAAATTTCATGCAGATGCACATCAATGGTTATGAAATCAACACTCTGAAATTGTCTTTTGTCATATCCTTACAACACCTGTGACATACTTCAGGCATGAAAGAGTACAGTCAGCTACCTTCCACACCTTCTTCTTTCCCATCTCTGTCACCAGGTTCTTGTACAAGATAATGATGTGTAACTGAGAATTTGAAGTCTGCAAATGAAATTTCATCTGATTTCTCCTCCCACACTCCAGTGGTATATACACCCTGTAGATTGAAAGTAACAAAAGCAACAAACAAAGCTATTACTTGATCACATAAATTCAGGTTAATATTTGTTTACCCTTTTGTCCTTCTGCAGTTCTAGTTTATAGCCAGGCATGCTTTACTGTGAAGCTAATTCTCAAAGCGCTTAATTATAAAGTTAGCTGAATGCTAAAATGCACATCAATCACTTTCATTTTCAAGGACAGGATATCCCCCACAAAAGTCTTCAGCGTTATTTGGCAATGAGAGGCAGATATTTCCCTTCATGTGAAACTGCACATCTTAAGCACACGCACTCTCTACTTTGCCCATTACCAAGACCTTTCCACCCCAGAATGTACCTGTCCCTGCCCACTCCACCACTCTATGCAAACACCTCATCAGTATTTACTCTGAACCAACTTCCACTGATAAATAACTATGTATTAAAACCTTCAAAACTCCCGTGTTAGGATAATAAAATTTTAAACAAAAAATACTACAAAGGAAAATATATGGAGGAAAAAAAAAAATCAACAGCAACGTACAGAATTGTACAGTCGCTACTAGAAGTAATGTGGACAACCACTCTTTGTAAAATTGTCTTCTCACTAGAAAATGAGAGGGCCAGAGTAGAAAACACAAAATTCAGGAACACGCTGACAGCTGTGGTTGACAACTAGTTCACCAGATACCATAAGCTTTAATCCCTAATGCTTGGTACCCTAAAATTAAGAGTCATAGAACTTCTGTGGAAACATGGCAGCCATACAATCCCTTCATTTCCCACACATTTTACAGGACTGAAGCACCATCACAAAGGTCCTAATTAGACTTCTGGAGAAAAAAATTGAAAAGTCTCTCTATGAGATGCACTGAGTCACAAGTAACACAATGCAAACCTCATCCACGTGAGGTGTGCCAAATGCACCAGGGAGGGCAAAATAAATAAGCTCATCGAGAATAGAGAGCAGCTAAAACCATGTTCCCAAATGGAAAACTGGCAATGAAAAAACCCCACAGCACTAGCCCCTATAAGAATATATGTATTTATCAAGGAAACTGTCCATCTGGCAGACTTCCAGTAACCTCACAGCACTTGTTTGTTCAATAGCCAGTTCCACAAGTGAAATTCCTAATGCAAATCATTAGCTGCCACATTTAAGTAAATAAGAACACACATAACATATCCATGGGTACTGCTAGTTCATAATTCTAACAGACTCCATGGAATCTCTAACTAACCAACTGACCTTTTCCAGAGGTTTGCCTGAAGAAATCCCAATAAGTTTCCAGTCATTCAACACTTCTTCTATTTTTGAAATAAATCTGGTAAGGAGAGAAAAAGGTATTAATGTTTCCTGATTGCTTGCTCAGCTTGTGTTGTAATTCAACTCCCAAAAGCAGGCAACAGGTAGTCCTACTGGGGAATTCCTTTAAAACAAAACAAAAAACAATAGCATACCAAGGACCATAACAAAAACAGTCTGCTTCGTTGTATGAATGAAGTGGTGCTTTTAGTTTCACATCCAGATAAGCCTTATTTTTAGCAATTGTTATGAACACGCGTTGAATGTTTATAAAGTCTCACCCATTTTCACAGAGTCGCAGAACTGGAGGAGTTGGAAGGGACCTCAGGGGATCCACAAGTCCAACTGCTTCACTGATGAGCACCGCAGTTGCACTTCAAGCAGCACTTTTTCCACAGAAGGTAATTTCTAACACAGGGGAACGTGCTTTTTGTCTCCCCTCCTCACCCTTCCCACCCTACCTCAACCCCCAGTTCCTGGTTTTGCAAAAAGGGTTTCAAGCACGACCAGCTAAAATTAAAATCCATCCCAGTTACGGCGAACACAGGCTTTAATTTGGATCAGTATACAGATCATGCATTAAGACAACGTGAGTTGGAAGAACTGAGACTGATGTTATACATCTGTCTGGTACTGCAACGAAACAGAGCCCCACTTCGTAGTTTACAGAAAAACCAAAACCACGTCAGACATATAATTGTAATCTAAATTCAAATGTAAACACAGACCTTAAAATCTTTTCCTATCATAGGTATTATCATTGGAAAAAGTATTTTCAAGAATAATCCATAAAAATGCAGAGCAATCTTCGCCTGACGTTGTTCCATGTGCTGTTGTACTAACTTTGAAAGGCTTCAACCACAAGGCAAGCGCTCAACTGCTACGTTACAACACACGGGCTTTCTGGATGGTCGCTGTAATCCTCGGCAAGTGGGCTTAGCGCCTGCTAAACCTGATCTTTCACAAGTTCAGAACCAGCCTGCCTAGATCCTCTTACCCACTGCTACGAGCACTGCCACAGCCCAAATGCAAGCTGTGCAGGGGGGCGGCAGCACTCCCCAGGGATCCCTTTCCTCTGAGCACTACATAAAAACACCTTCCAAGACTGCCTGCTTCAGTTCAGCTCACAACAAAAACAAGGCCACCGAATTGCGGAGAACTCGAATCGCGACCGATGCCGTCAGAAATGAGGCCGGGGAAGGAAGGTGAGAAGGCGCCCGGGGCTGTGAGGGAGCAGGGCCGGCCCCAGCCCCGCTGCTCGCCCGCAGCCCGTACCTCTCCCACTCGGAGGCGGTGGTGAAGTCCGTGATCTCGAACACCTCCGACTCGGGCTGCGGGGAGAGAGCGAGAGAAGCAGTGAGCGGGGAGGCGGCCGCGGGCCGGGAGCGCTGGGGGTGGACGGGACGGTGCGGAACGGGAGGAAAGAGAAAACACTCACTTCGCTGTCCGCCGCCATCTTGCGCTGCGGCCCGCCCCACGCGCAAGGGCCGGCGGGAAGGCGCGCAGGACGGGGCGGCTGCCTCACACAGCGCCTCATCCCCGCTCAGCACTTCTTGAGGGGGTGTGGTCGAACTTTCTCCCATCTGAGGGGCCTCTTCAGGAGAGAAGGGGGTTCCCACACGGCGATGTAAAGCTGGGATTGTTCTCGAGACTCTCTGGGTTCGTCAGGCACCGCTGGGGGTAAACAAAATTCCTGACTGGCTGGGACGGGGTGTCCCCACGAGGCCCAGCGTCCCGCCCGGCCTAACGCAGCGTAACCTTTTCACACAGGAGAGCGCTGCCAGCGCCCACAGGAGTTCCCTCTGAAGCTCTCAGAGACTGACCGTTACCCCTTCTCCCCCTCCCTGCGGTACAAACTGCTATTTCTCCGTCATAAATATACAAATAAATAACGTAATCCTTAAAGTCTGTTGCATAAGGCTACCTGCAAAGGGACAGATAATTGGTGAGAATTTAGTGGTGATAGCGAATGCCGAGGTGTGAGGGGGCTGACTGTAAAGTGAAAATGACGTAGAGGTAAACGAAGCGCTAAAAGCAACAAGAGAAGGCTGTGGTGCCTCTCCGCTGCCCGCTGCCGTGGCAACGCGGTGTAAACGAAGCGCGGCGGGCCGGCCGAGCCGCAGGGACAGGGACAAGGATAGGGATAGGGCCCGGGCCCGCTGCCCCACCGCCGCCCGCACGTCGTTCTGTGTGGAATCCGTGCCTCTGCCGCGCTTCGCTGCCAAAACACACGGTAAGGGTCTATCTTCGGTCTATTTATAGAGCCTTTTCAGCTGTTATTTTGAAAGTTTTTTTTGTTTGTTTGTTTTTTGTTTTTTAAATATTCAAAAAAGGGAAAGTCTGGCGAAGTTCAACATATAACCTTAATAGGCTCATATAATGACCCTTCTAATGGGTTATCTGGTGTTTAACATGAGGGGAAATCAAAAGCGCTTGCTTCTGCAGCTGGTGTTCCACAGAATATTGGTTGTCTTTGGTCCCAGTACTCTTCTGCTTCCTCCTTTGTAAACCTCCAGTGGCAGTACTGCCCGATGTCAGGGTGCAGCACTGTTTGGTATTAGCAGTATTCCTCTCACACACACACGCACAAAAGTGCCACGCAGAACTGTTATAATTAATTTAATCTGGGATAGATGGATGAGTCTCTTGGGAAGGCTGCTGCATGCTGAAGGCATGTTGTGTACTTTTTGCTGATAGAATGAGAAACAAAAGCCACGTTCTTTTTCTGACTAGCAGTAAGTGGCAAAATGCTGAATCCACCATTTGTTTCCAGTGACCTCTGTCATGTCTTTGAAATAGAACCATTCCTAAAGGACTCTGAAGGACAGAGTGGCTACCTGCCATCTGTTGCATACATCTTACCATTGGCAGCACTGTGACACCGGGCTGCTTTCCTATTAGAAGATCTACTGAGAGTCCTGAGCTCAAGTGTGAAGGAAAAACAGGCATTTGTGAAAAGACTAAAGATGGGTACTTATGAGCTAAACAAATAAGTAAACAAATCCCACCCCAAACCATTGCCAGCAGTAGTGCCTGTTAGGAATAACTCGTAATAAAATGTATAATGAATGTTGAAAACATTCTTTACCTGTAGATGAGAAAAGTCCATACACATATTATTCGTATTAGGTGCATTATTACAAAGTTTTCTGTTATGGACTTCATAATCTTCCTCTCTAGCATTCAGTAACCCTGTGTAACTCTAATGAATTCAAGGCTATCATTTATATATCTTCAAATACACATTTATTTCTGTGTATTTGTACACATATCTGACAATTTCGTCTGTATTTTTTAAACTGAGTTGTTTGCTAGATAGTAAAGACAATGGGAAACGTAATATAGATACTGGCTGATAATATTTTCTTCTATTCATTTCAATTCACCGTGCTTAATTACATTATGTATTCTTGTAATTGGAGGAACAGAAGTCCAGGTTTTTCAGAAGGAGCCCCAAATCCAGAACAACAACAAAATTGAGATTAATTTTAAGAATCTTTTGAGTTTCTCAGGAAAGAGGGTTGATGTGAGCTGCACTGTGGTTACAAAAACAGTCATCACTGAGACTTTGTTGAGATTGCAGTGTACAAGCTGTTCTGTGCTCAGAAAGTTTTTTGTTATCGATCTCTTTTGCTAAGGGAAGGTTTTGATCAAATAAAGATAAACAATTCAGATCTGGCTTGTTAAAGATATGTTCAAAGTATAATTATCTTCTAAATGTGACCTGTTGACTTTCTGGTCTGCTGCATATGGGTGATATCAGTAAAACAATACTGAGAGTTTTCAATTCTTCATAGCATATGCTAATAAAAATAGTGTCTGGACTGCTTTGGATTGTATATTTGCAGGATGGGGCATTGGATATTCAGTTAAATTACAAATCTTTCATAACTTCAAGTATTTTTAAAATACTGCTGTTGTCTTGTATAGGATCCCAAAATAATGAAATATGATCTGCTAGTTTGTGTGCATGGATTGGAAATCAATTAATGAAACGTGTTCTCAGGTTTCAGGACCTTAAAACATCAAAGGACAGTATGTCTGAAAAGCAGAAAATTAAGAGGAGAAGCACAGAAGGTATCTAACCAATGAAATAAAATCTGTGAAATGGAATATATGTATCTGGAGAAGGAAAAGGACAACGTTAACTTGAGATCTTGTCATTTGTTAAAATTAAACATCCACCAAAAAAAAAAAATATATTAATCAAACTTAGAGTTATTTCTGCCTTTGAAAAGCCCTGAGATTTGTTTTGGTTTTAGTACTTTTTCTAAATGAGTTTGTCTACATTTTTTCCTTCTATTTCTGTTCCACTGAAGTAGGAGATGTAACTAGACTTTTTAAAGATGTTCTTTGCTTTTAAAAGTGGATTGAATTATTATACTTAGCAAAATAACTAAAGTTATTTTAGGTTTAAGCATTCAAATGTCTAAAATTTACAACAAAAAGTATATGTAAGTATTTTACTCAAATCAAATGTGCTCTTCTTTTTCCCCTGATACATCTCAATAATATTTTAATGGCCAACATTAAATATACTTGCTTTGTAGGACTGGTGAGCAAATGATATGCAATATACTAGTGTTTTATGCAATATAGCAATATAGTACTAATATACTGATGTACTGATGCAGGTCATGGAGCTGTTGTTGCTCTTCCAAATGCAGATAAGATAGTGAAAGAAATGTGTGATTCGTACAAAGCTCTAGGAACAAATAGGTAAGTAGAATGAATATTTAATTTGTGCTTAGGTATCCAAAAGTGAAGACAAAGCAAGAATTAGTCTGAGCATGAAAAGATCTACTTTGTGCCAGATGTTAGATACAGCTATATGAGTTGTATAGTGTTTCTCTCTTCCCAGTGTCAATCACTGATCCTTGCAGAGGCAGGATATTGCACTACATGAACTAGTGGTTTGGTACAATATGAGAAATAACTTGCGGTGTGTGGTTTTACATCAGCGTTTGACCTAATTAAAAACAGACAATTGTCTTGCATGCAGCTTTAAGATAGACAGCATTTTCAACCTCTTTGAATTTTCCATTCTTCAGAAACCAGATGGCAGAAATCTGAGTCTTGTCCATACAGCCTCTATTCTTGCACGCAGGCCATAGCATAGTTTATAAATGACAAAGGCACACCACCTGGTCTTCAGAATTCTTTTGACATACTTTCCTGATGATTCATAAAAATCACATGCTGGAAGTAATCAGTTTTTGTCAATAAGGGGAAGATGGCAATATGTTTTTCTATTCATACTGTGTCTTTGTGTTGTTTGTTATTTGTTGTTATTTGTGATCATTCTCTGTCATAGCAGTTGGATGCTGCTGGGGAGAGCCACAGCTTCCTAAATGGATCAAGAAAGAGAAAACACTTTGGCATTCTTGCATCTTACATGCTTCTTGTTCCTATTATTCTGAAGCTGAATGATTATTTGAACTGAGTAGGTGCCTTCCACTTATTTTCATGTTGTATTTTGGTTTTTGTTTTTGCCTTATAGCCAAAAAACACCAACAACCAGACTGTGGCAGGATAAACAAGTGGCATGTTGTCAAAGTAAAAAGCGGTTAACATTACAGATGGGACAGCACACCTCTCTACCTTTCTTGCTGAAGAAAGGGATCATAAGGCATGGCTTTGACTTCAGCTTTCTGCTACAGACCTCATGCCCAGAGTCCAACAATCCAAAGTCTTTTAAGGATTTAGGTGCCGTCCAGATAATAAAAGCTCATATGCAACAAAGTAAGTTCAAATTTAAAAGTCAAAACTGTTCAATAAAGTTAAAACATCACTATCAAATTAGATGCTAAAGCCTCAGAAGTCCTTTTTCTTCAAAATTTTAATTGCCTTTTTGTTTGTTTAAATTCTTCATATTAAGTGGGCTTCAGCCATGTTGCCTTTCTTCTTTAATTATGTGTGTGTGTACTTAGGGAATGAAGGAGATAAAGAAAAGCATCATAAAAAAAGATGTTACAATTCCCATTACTCTGTATAATAAAACTGACCCCACATAATATACAGGGGAATTCTAGACAGAAACAGGATGCCATCTCTTTCACTTTTTTTCCTCCTCCTGGAATTAATTAATTCATAACTGCATTAATTAGCTACTTGTTGAAGTAAGCTAACACCTGAAATTTAGAAGAAATATTTGTTTAAATTATTAGAATAAAATATTTTTATATTACTGTATTTTACTGTGTTTTATAGAAAGTGCAATTGTAACTTCCCACTTGTTTGGCTATAGCAGATTTATAGCATAGTCCTGCAACCACACGTCAGACAAATGTCTGGTCCTCAGAGCCCTACAGTTTGAAATATTTGTGTAATGAAAATTGTAGTTTGTTTAACTTCTCACTAACATTAATGTTTTTTGATTTTTAAGGGTTTGATATAACAGTACTAGGAAACAGGAACAAGAGGTCTGAGGTAAGATGGTATTATGTGTAAAACTAAACACAGTTAAAAGTTTTGTATACTTTGAAAACTTTAAAAGTAATGATACAAATGAAGCCTCGGTAGTTTTCTCAGCTTGTTCTTCAGCTTTTCAGTTGAACATCAAGTATTTTTATAGATGTTATGATATATATCAGCAAAAGTTTGAAATTATATTAGCATTAGATCAGGGATTATTCAGAGCAAGGTGTTGAAAGTTTAAAAAGATAGAACCTCTTAAAATGGGAATACATCAGCTATTTTTAGGTATGCAAATTCTGCGTGTTAGACACCCTAGCTGCTTCGTTTTGATGAATTTAAAAACAAAGCAAAGCAATTTTATTGTGTTGATGGGTAATATAAAATTGAAGCCAAACTGAAGAACAGACCTGACATTATGTGGCTGATTAAAAAAATATTTAACATGAAATTTTGTGAGAAGTGTAAGGATTGTGTAAGTGTAAGATGCAGGATTGTTGACAAAAAAATTTTATAGCTTGTATATACTTGCAGTCAAACTTGTCATTTAACATGAGTCAGCGCATCACACCAAGTGAGCTTTAAAAGCTACAGAAGATCAACTTCATTGTATTTAGAAAAAAAAGATGATTTGGTCTTTAGAGATATTAATTCATTGTCCTTTCTACTAGAGACTTATTAAATCTGCTGTGTACTTTAGTGTACCTACTGCAGAATACAAAGGCATTCACAGGAAGTTCTGGCAGAAGTTCATAAAAAGAGCTATGGAAAAAACAACCAAACATTACCAACTCAGAGGAATGCTTAAGAAAAATAAATTAGTTGATGTCAATGTAGTTTAATACAGCTTTATTTCACATCTTAGGCTCTGATGATTTCTAGAGCTTATCATTTGGGTTTTACTGACCATTCAAACTAAAACCATGCAGACTAGACAAAGCTTTCTGAACTGTAAATTTCAAAACAGTGCTCCATTGCTTTCCCTGGCACATTGAAACCTCTGCTTGTCCTTGGAATGCAACAAAAATGTCTTGCAGATTGCTAGCTGATGTTGAATATAGACATGCAGATGGGTACTCAGAGCATATGACTGCGTAATTATTTCTCTTGCATTCATTTGCATAAAAGTATACGGCTTATTAGAGCTTATTTTGTCCCCGTTTCCTACATAGCAAAAACCAGAAATATTTTCAGAAAATTATTCATACTGTTCATATGAATAATCACAATAAAGTATTTAAATTCTCAAATTTTTTCCTCTTTCGAAGACGTGCAGTAACTTTCAAGTTATGGGAGGGGAAGAGAAGAAAGAAGGGAGGGATAATAAAATATATCCTAAACACAACAGGCTACTGCATTAGCTGCCATATTACAAAATGGCTTTTTGGTAGTCGACTGTGTGACTTCATTGAAAAAATGTAGCGTAGATTGTGGTATTTTCTAACAAAATGCTATTGAGCTGAATCTGTATTCCATCTGACATGGTTTATGAGCTTTTCAAGTCTACATGAAGAGCTACATGTTTAGAATTACAGTAATGACTTTTAAAACTAATAAATAATTTATAAAAATTGTTTTTGTTTTTCTATGGATGAAATAGCATTCTGTTGTAATAGTACAGCTTCTGCTTTTTAAAAACTGCTTTCATGAGATCTGGTTCCATTGGGAATATAATTTCTCCTCTACTACATTTTGGAGGCTTGCATATGAAGGATTTAAGTGTCAGCATGAGAGTTATGCTTTCATTCACTGAGAGTGCACAGCAAGAAGAAAATTTTGGCACAATAAACTACTGACCAGCCTTTGAATTCATGTATCAAGCATGCTGTATAGCATAACACATTGCTAAGAACTGATGATATTATTTGTACGTGTTGCCAAGGCTTATTATTTTTAAATTATGGATAGTGACTTGTGTCGTGTAGCAAAGAATCCCACTTTCTATACCACAACAAAATGAGGAATAATTATAAATCTGAGAAAAATAATGTATTTTCTCAGTGGTTTGATATTATGCTTCGTATTAGGTTAAATGTAGGAAAATGTCAAATAAATACAACAATATATCCTGTTCTGATGTTGTTGTCCTTCACCTGTTTGGTTCTTAGTGATTAGATTTTACCTTTATCTGCTGTATAGTACATTATTAATTTCTTTTTTTTTTTTAATGGAAATTACAG
The DNA here is from genome assembly GCA_002909625.1 of Bambusicola thoracicus. Classification (NCBI taxonomy): domain Eukaryota; kingdom Metazoa; phylum Chordata; class Aves; order Galliformes; family Phasianidae; genus Bambusicola; species Bambusicola thoracicus. Next base: position 5,232 of record PPHD01001151.1, on the reverse strand, counting down.
TTCCATTTGCCACCAGTGACATTTCAGCCTATAAGAACAATTCATCTTGCTCCTCTAGACAATATTTTCAACAATAAGCACACCAAGATCAGAAATATTTGGAATATTATGAAGTCTATTTCTCAGCCTATAAAATCAGCTACTAAATTTTATCAGTGTCAGTTAGGCAATATAGTAAAAAGACAAGCTGAAAAATCTTCAGGTGTGATTGTGGCTACTATTTCTGAGAAGCTCACTCCAACAGAAGGCCTGTACTGCTTCAGCAAGAACAAATTTTATAAGTTCCCTAACAATAAGAAAGAAGAAATTGAGAACAATTTGGAATGGACAGAAGCTGGGTTAGCTGCCAGTACTGAAAAGAACAACCAAAAGTCTCAGTTTTCAGTGGCTTGTGAGAATGTAGATATTATTACCCAAGACAGGTTTTGTGATGCTAGTCTTTTTTACCTGAGCTCAAGCAATGCTGTGAAAAACTGTGGAATATTTACAGCTTTGTGTCCTGTGTCAAAAAACACAGATACTTTAAGAGCTGGAAAGGAGGAAGAAAGAGAGGAGAATTCCTACAGAACTGGTATAGAAGAGAACATTACAGACATGGTGCTGCACTGTAGACCATGTGAAGATGCTGAGAGTGTACTCTTCATGCTTGGTGATCGTAATTTAGATTTTTCATGTAAAAATGAAGTGATTGAGTCCTGCCATGTCTTAGAAGATAATTCTGTAGCCGCAGTAATTTCTGGAGAAGAAATGCAAGATGATTGTTCTGGAAAACAAACAGAAAATAGTGTTTGTCTTCTCAAATTTGAAATGGAAAATGAAGCAATGTCAGAAGTGACTGCAAAAGGTCAAAGTGAGCTTGTTCCTGTTGCCCATGTTACTTTCTCTGAACAAGAACTACCTAGGAAACCACACACTGCTAAACATCCTGCCAGAAAAAGGAGCACCATTCGTAGCCTGCCTCCTCATATCACTCAGAGCTTCAACATTCTTGCTCGCAGAGACAATGACAAAAGTGAGATGAAGATGAATAGAAACAAATGTTCATCAAAATCAAAAATGAGTGGCAAGACAAGGACGCTTGAAGGCTTAGTTGCTTCTGATGAGATTTCCATAAAACATAATACACAAATGATGAATGCCGAAAGGAAGATTTTTCCATCTTTGCAACTGCCATGCATAGAATCTGAGACTTTCCTGAAGTGTCAAAAAAAAATACCTCAAGCCAACAAATATCATTTTCTTCAGAGTTCTCAGAAACTTAAAAAGCAAAGTTCTTCCTGCAGTTGCAAAAATCTTGTTATCTCAAAGAAACCTGTTACTCCACTTTCTCTTCAATGTTCACATTCTGCTTCAGATTTTGTACAACTGAAATACAGTGATATGTTCAAGAAAATAAATTCAAATGACAAAGGCCCAGATGTTTATGAGATGTTTGGAACTCCTGTCTATTCCCATGTGCGTGAGCTTGATCAACTTGAGAACAGTTTTTACAGAAATGCTTGTTCTGCTCCACCTGGGCGATGCGCTGCTAACACCTGCAGTTCTACCTGCAATAAAAGAAGAGACAGCAGCCAAATAAGAAATACTCAAAAAAGGACACACTGTAAGCCTAAGAAGACCATATCTGTCACTAAACAAAAGCAGAAAGGGTTACGTGCAAACAACAAAAGTATTGAATTGAGTTGTAGCAACACAAAGCAAGATAATGTAATATCTTCTGGTCCAGATTGTCAAATACAAACGCCAATTAGCATGACATTGTTTCATGGAGACACAGATGGTCAGCTTATATTTTTAGAAGAACTTTCACAATCAACCAAGCCAAACAAAATTCTTTCAAATTCAAAGTTATCAACTATTAAAGAAGCCTCTTTGGAGCAGTCTCTAGGCAGTCAGGATTTCTCCAACCATCAGATAGCTGCTTCCTGTAGCCCGGATCTTCTTCAGCTCAGTGATAAAGACTACACGGAATGTGCTGCTCTAAGTAACATAACAGCAGACCAGAACATTTGTGTACCTCAGTACATAGTGGATATGAATGGCTGCAAAAACCTGGGATCAAACCAGGCCTCCTTCAAGACTATAAATCAAGGAGAAGCATTGCCCTTTTCAGATAGACAGGAGTGTCAATTTCTTACAAACAAATTAAGTCACAGTTGGTCATACACACCTCAGAACAGTATTTTGGCAAATGAACTCACTCAGCCTTCAATGATTGAGACAACAAACGTTACAAGCCCCAGTTTCCAGACAAGTCGAAACATTTTGTCTTGGGCAGGTAATAAGGATGTAACTGATGAGTTGCTTTGTTGTCTGGCTGCAGAATTGCTAATGCTTGAAGATAAAGACATCAACTCTTCGAGAACAAAATATGCAGGTTCTAAAATGCAGAATACCTATACTAAAGAAGGAAACATAATGAACAGAGATCGAGAAATAGTAGATAACGATCTAGAGAAGGTAAGATTAAATTTTTTAACTTGCTTGCTCCTTTGAGTGATGCTTCAACAGAGTGTTGGATGAAAGATGAGTCTTTATGTTAACTCAGTAATCAGTGCTTAACTAAAGTACTGGTAATATGTACTCATTAATGATCAAGTCTCTTTTCCTTGGGCCAACTGCCCACTGGGTCTTCCAGTGTTCAGCTGAGGATACTGATATTACATGTTGCCTGTCTGACATGGGCTTGATGGTACTTAGGCGTCTGTCTGTCTGACTGACGTATACAGAAAGACTTAGGTGCTGAATCAAGTTAAATTGAGAAATTATAGTGGGAAAAAAAAGTACTTTAGTTGGATTAACTACAGGTATTGTCTTATTGGCTTATTAAATGGCTGTTTTTAACATTTAAGTAATGTTTAATTAAACTTTAAGCTCAGAAGACTTAGTTGGATTCTGGTCCTCACTCTGTGAAGAAACCTTACCTACTAATGACCTTACCTGCCAGTACTGCTTCTCATTTACCCTCTTAGATTTTCCATTTAAATTAAAAATGTACAAAGAAAATTAGTTCACTATGTTTTGATACACTTCCTTATGCTTCTGCAAATACAAATGCCAATTATACCTCCATTAATACATCTAGGGATCTGTGGCTGGGTGCAGTAATTATCACTGTTGGTTTTTTTGTTTAGTTTAGTTTTGTTTTGTTTTGAAGCAGTCTTTTCTTGTGAATTCCCCTCCAAATTATTTTCATGAGGCTTGGATTATATGTGTTACCTAGGGCAAATTGATTGTCACATTACCCCATAAGTTTAGCAAACTTTAGCCATATGACCAAAAAATAAAATAAAATAGTAAGCTAATACATATCCTGTTCTTTTTAGAGTTCCTTCTGCCTGGCTTGCTTTCAGTGGCAAAAAAAGATGGCATGCTATAATCTTCAGATTGTTTACTATTGTGATACGTACTTGAAAATATTTATGTAGTCTTATGTAGCATAGCCATTGTATTGGTGTGCCAGGAAAGGGTTATATATATATAAATCTGTAGAAAAGATTCATGCCAGGTGAAAATTATTGTCTGTGAAAAAGTAATGGTAATATGAGGCTTTCTTTTTCCTCCTTTCTTTTTCCCCACACTACCCATCGTGTTCCAAGCAGAGTTACAGAAAAGCCTTTCTGGCATCAAGTGAAGAAAGTGGACTGCTGAACTTTGAGGAATCTACTCAAGTACCAGGAAGCAATTTAAATAACAAGGATACTATCATGTGGAGAAGAGGTGAAGTCCTTGGAAAGGGAGCCTATGGCACAGTAAGTTGAAGTCTCAATATGCTAAGGGATGTGCTCGTCATCTCTGAGCTATATCTTGCTTTATAAATGACTACTTTCTTATTCAGTTAATAACTTAAATATTTTGCATTATACAGTGAGACATGAAAAGGAAGTATTTAAAATAAGTAATCATACACTTTAGTTTTGTGTTTCATTTTAATAAATGCTAGTTTCATTGTAGGTATACTGCGGTCTGACAAACCAGGGACAATTAATAGCTGTAAAGCAGGTTGTTTTGGATACGTCAGATCAACTGACTACAGAAAAGGAGTACCAGAAGCTGCATGAGGAAGTTGATCTTCTGAAGACACTGAAGCATGTCAATATTGTAACTTATTTAGGAACTTGTCTGGAAGACAACATTTTAAGTATCTTCATGGAGTTTGTTCCTGGTGGTTCCATTTCCAGTATTCTTAATCGTTTTGGTCCATTGCCAGAAACTGTCCTTCGTAAATACACAAAACAAATTCTAGAAGGAGTTGCATATTTACATGACAATTGTGTAGTACATAGAGATATCAAGGGCAATAATGTTATGCTCATGCCAAATGGAATAGTAAAGCTAATTGACTTTGGCTGTGCCCGGCGTTTAGCTTGGGTCAGCCTCAGCGGCACACACAGCGAGATGCTCAAGTCTGTGCACGGGACTCCATATTGGATGGCGCCAGAAGTTATCAATGAATCTGGGTATGGGAGGAAATCAGACATCTGGAGTATTGGCTGCACAGTATTTGAGATGGCAACAGGAAAACCACCACTGGCTTCCATGGACAGGATAGCAGCCATGTTCTATATTGGGGCTCACAGAGGACTGATGCCTTCTCTGCCTGATCGATTCTCTGGAACTGCAGTGGACTTTGTGCATGCATGCTTAACCAGGTATGTAGTTTTTTAACTGAAATTCTTTATGAAATGAATAGCAAATTAATAGCATCCTTTTACGTATATCTGAAGATCAGATTTTGTCACTAGGGAGAAGCATGTTATCTAGTGGGCATGGCAGTGGCCTCAGATGCAGGAAGCTTGAATTCTAATCTCTGGATTAGAATTGTTATGGCATTGTTCTATGTGAACCATATAACAGTAACCAGAAGAACTGGTTAAATAGTAAATAAAAAAGTAAATAGAAACATCTTATATACTTTGTCTCAGAGAGAGTAGTGTTTAGAAGGTAGATGGAATTAAAGTAGAAGGAAATACACAGGTAGAGTTTTTAATACAGTATTGACCTTATAAAACAAACAATCAAAATAAAAACTAAAAGTCAACAACCACCACCAGCAGTAACAAAAAATTCATGTGTGTCTATAGTGGCAAAATTTTACTATATCATCTTATCATGCAGCAAAAGTAAGTGACTCCTTCATTCTTTCTTTTCCATTAGTTTATTATTTAGGAAATCAGCATCCTTTATCCTTTTTCCTGTTTGCTTTTGAAATAATAATATTTCATAATAAAT